>CM068364.1:1436207-1645990 GCA_034769755.1 Odontamblyopus lacepedii | reverse complement strand
GGGTCCTCAAACGTGTCACGAGGTGTTCAAACTCTGCAGGATTAAACGGCGTTCACAAACCCACGACAAATCCTCCGAGGGAAGAGCCACAGCAGCAGGACTGAGCTCACGCTGGACTCTGAAGTCAAACACTGGACACATTTACATGAGGCTTTAAATTACAAATGAATTATTCTGAATGAAACGGTTTTGAATTCAAATCTTCTCCTTGGAGTTTCCGTGTAAATAATAGTGAGTTGAGGTTTCCGTGGAAACAGGTTAAATGGTCTTTATTTAATAGTTCTCAGCGTCTGTAGTGGGGAAGGTTCTGATTGGACAGCGACACAAACGTATTTCCGTCTTTGGGAAGAAAACCCACACTTCAGCCGCTCCCGGTTTTTCTGTCATCTCGGTTTGTCGTTTCGCCGCCGACACAAACACGATCAGAACTTTTTCCGCAGTGGTTCTGATGATACTGAAGCAGCAGCGCAGTGATACGACCGGAGAGAAAATAGTACCAAGAGATTATGAGCTCTGACTTTTTCCCCGTTCATGTTTTGTGGCCCAAATGTGTCGCTCTTTTGAACACAGATTGTTTTGAGAAGAAAAACTCTTTATTTTCATGACTCCGGCCTCCAGGAAACTTTCATCAGCACCAAAACCAGAAGAACTGGGCTCAGACGCTGTGGGAGGAAAGTCGGAGCTGACGGAGACGAACAGGTTCATGTCAAAACACTAGTGCTGCCAAACGATTAATTATTTTAATCAGATTAATCACACCTTAGATTTTTAATTAATCACGATTAATCGCAGTTAATTATTCTTCAAAAAAAGACCAAAATATTTGGACAAAAATGCACTCGGCCAATGTCGTGCGTCGTGCTCGTCTTGTTGTCGTCGTTGTGCAGTGTCGTCGTCGCTGCCGCTGAATCAAACCTGTGTTTTGCTTTAAGACGGTATTTTAACCTCAGAGTTCATCGCTGCGACATCTGCAAACTCCCTCAGTTCATCTAAAGTCCCGTATGGACCTGATCACTGACCTAATCACCTGCGCCGCCTTTCACCATCCGCACTTTAACAGAGGAGCTTCAGAATAAACTGTGGGATTAATCTGCGTCCTGTTATAATATGAAGAATTAAGATTTAAAAGGGTTTAATAACCGTTATTTCTTCATGCACAACAGCAAAGGATCATGGTCTATGTAGTTCCCTCTGTTTTTAAGCTGTTGCTGCACCAAGGCAATGCAAAGTACACATAAAGTGATAAGAAATACATTAAAATCATAAATAAAGGCATTAGAATCACCAAAACTGCTGATTTAAGCAAAGAGATGTAATTGATGTAACTTGATATTTTGTGAGGGCCTCCGACTTTTTCACCATATTTCAGTTACTGTTTCATCCCTGTTCAGTCAAAATACTTTTCCTTTTTACTCTACAAGTACATTTTTGAACAAGTACTTTAATACTTTTCCTTATGTAGATGTTTTCATATGATATTTAAATTTTTACTTGAGTATTTCTTTGCTCTAACGTCTGTACTTTTACCAAACGGAGTACTTTCACCTCCGCTGTGGACTGCAGCGAGCCCGTTTCAGACCAGTGTTTGAAGTGCGCTCCACACATGTTACAGTTTAATGTAAATAACAGATCTTCAGCTTCCTCTGCAGACGGAGACACACATTCGGCCTCCTCGTCCTCCTCTCCAACAGATTTCTGTGAGTGTTTGTGGTGAAACGGCAGTGTTGTGATTCTCACCAGAGGTAGCTCCCAAAGTACGCCACGATGTTGTGGTGCATGCATTCTTTCACCATGAAGATTTCCTGCTGAATGATGGAAAAGTCGTCCCCTGGAAACACAGGAACACAGAGTTACTACGGAGGGCGTGAGGAGGGTTTGGAGGCGGAGAAAAGACGCACAAAAACAACTCTGACAGATCACGAGGGACGTGTGTTTGGGGCTGAGGAAATATGAACAAATCTGAGACTGATTATTGAGGATTTTGATGAGGAAACTAGTTTGTGGAAAGCACTTGACATATTCACTGTTATGATGATTGAAACAGATGAATTTCATAAGAACTTTGCACAGGAATGAAAATACATCCTGTTGCTAAAAACAGTTTGGTTAAAAAACAGCACAATATAACAGAGAGAATCGTGTGGAATATCGGTTAATCACATGTATCTCCATGTTGTGATAATATCGGATCGAATTGTGAGGGACCCTGTGATTCCTGATTGTCAAAAGTATCGGAAATCACATGATAATCGATACCAAAAAGTATCGAAACTAGGGACTCATTTTTCACAGGTTTCGATACTAAAAAAGCTTTAGAACAAGTTACAGAGCTGTAACAAGTATAAAAGCACAGACTAGTAAACGCCCATGGACCTGGGTTAGACCTGGGTTAGACCTGGGTTAGACCTGGGTTAGACCTGGGTTAGACCTGGGTTAGATTGGTTTAGTTTAGACCTGCTTTAGTCCTGGTTTAGTCCTGATTTAGACCTGGTTTAGACATGGACCGCTGAGGGATCACAAAGATATAAAAAAAAAAAGAAGATATAAAATGCTTCCGTTTAATATGGAAAATCCCAGGAGATCGTCTAAAGAAAAAGAGTTTTTAACAGAATCAGAACTGAGTATCGAGTCTTGGTATCGAAATCCAGTTGGAATCTGAGTCTCGTGACGGCGCAGCGGCGTAAACGGCGCAGCGGCGTAAACGGCGCAGAGACACAAACGGCAGAGACACAAACGGCAGAGACACAAACGGCGCAGAGACACAAACGGCAGAGACACAAACGGCGCAGAGACACAAACGGCGCATAAACGCAGAGGAAGGGGGTGAGCGGGAGGCCTGTGGTTTGGGCGGTCGTGGAGTCGTGATAAACGCAGAGGAAGGGGGTGAGCGGGAGGCCTGTGGTTTGGGCGGTCGTGGAGTCGTGGACTTGGCACACGCTCAGTTCAACTTCCCACTGTCGGGTTTTCGTGGAAGTTCTGTTGAAACAATGTGAACACAAAGCTTTTGCAGGAACGCCGGGAATGCACAACGTCCCATTTGGGATTTTTCTGGTTCTTAATTTAACCTTCCGACACATGCCATGGAATTTCTGCTTTACTCGACTCTCCCCATTCACTTTGAGTACAAAAAGGTCCAAACTACAGCAGAGAGCGTCCAGAAGGGTTTGTTCAAGGACGGTGTTCATACAGTTTCTTTAGAATCCACAGAAACTGACGGCTGATAAGATCTGCCCATAATTCTGGGAAGATTTGAGTTATTCTCTGCCCACACCTTTAAAGAGGCGCTCACACCAGACACGTCAGGAGTGAATGAGGCGGATGGTTTACATGTCAGCTCTATGTAAAGGAGAGCACACATTTCTGAGGCATGAATGAAGCGAATTGGGAGGCGTAAACTGGTGTTTGACGAGCGAATGCTTAAAATGAAGGGCTCGCAAATTTTGCCAAAGTTGAAAAATCTGAACTTTGTGCAGATATTTGCGTTTCATCAACCAACAAGAGGCCGTGTCCTGGGGGTGACACAGGACGAGGGGCCACACTTTCCCTCTTTCCTTTCCCGAGCTTAGTCCTGGTTTTGACCTGGTTTAGACTTGGTTTAGACTTGGTTTAGACTTGGTTTTGACCTGGTTTAGACTTGGTTTAAACCTGGAATAGATCTGGAATAGACCTGGTTTGGACCTGGTTTAGACCTGGTTTAGACCTGGAATAGACCTGGTTTGGACCTGGTTTAGACCTGGAATAGATCTGGAATAGACCTGGTTTGGACCTGGTTTAGACCTGGAATAGACCTGGTTTGGACCTGGTTTAGACCTGGTTTGGACCTGGTTTAGACCTGGTTTGGACCTGGTTTAGACCTGGTTTGGACCTGGTTTAGACCTGGTTTAGACTTGGTTTAGACTTGGTTTAGACCTGGAATAGATCTGGAATAGACCTGGTTTGGACCTGGTTTAGACCTGGTTTAGACCTGGAATAGACCTGGTTTGGACCTGGTTTGGACCTGGTTTAGACCTGGTTTAGACCTGGTTTAGACTTGGTTTTGACCTGGTTTAGACCTGGAATAGACCTGGTTTGGACCTGGTTTAGACCTGGTTTAGACCTGGAATAGACCTGGTTTAGACCTGGTTTAGACCTGGTTTAGACCTGGTTTAGACCTGGAATAGACCTGGTTTAGACCTGGTTTAGACCTGGTTTAGACCTGGTTTAGACCTGAAATAGATCTGGTTTGGACCTGGTTTAGACCTGGAATAGACCTGGTTTGGACCTGGTTTAGACCTGGTTTGGACCTGGTTTAGACCTGGTTTAGACCTGGTTTAGACCTGGTTTAGAACTGGTTTAGACCTGGAATAGATCTGGAATAGACCTGGTTTGGACCTGGTTTAGACCTGGTTTAGACCTGGTTTGGACCTGGTTTGGACCTGGTTTAGACCTGGAATAGATGTGGAATAGACCTGGTTTAGACCTGGAATAGACCTGGTTTGGACCTGGTTTAGACCTGGAATAGACCTGGTTTGGACCTGGTTTAGACCTGGTTTAGACCTGGTTTAGACCTGGAATAGATCTGGAGTAGACCTGGTTTAGACCTAGAATAGACCTGGTTTAAACCTGGTTTAGACCTGGTTTGGACCTGGTTTGGACCTGGAATAGACCTGGAATAGACCTGGAATAGACCTGGAATAGACCTGGTTTAGACCTGGTTTAGACCTGGTTTGGACCTGGTTTGGACCTGGTTTAGACCTGGAATAGACCTGGAATAGACCTGGTTTAGACCTGGTTTAGACCTGGAATAGACCTGGAATAGACCTGGTTTAGACCTGGTTTAGACCTGGTTTAGTTTAGTCCTAGTTTCAGAGCAAATCCAATGTCCTCATAAGGGGAAAAGTGGCTCTAATCTCCATCCTAGAATCTGAAAACACCAAGAAGTTTACACAAGCGTCACAAAACATTCCCAGACCGACCCCCCGTCACCCTGAAGCGTCACAGGCAGCACGTCTCAGCCAAACTCCCCTCTTTTACACAAACTCCTCCGCATGAGCCCCGAGCCAGCACGGATCACTCTGTTCTTTTCAAAATCTGCAAATGTGGAGCGACGCGTCCAGAACATCTACATCATGTCCACATCTGCTCCTGATCCAGACGCACACGGGGGTTTAAACGGCTCCTTCAGAAGCAGCAGATCTCCACACGGGTTTAAACAGCTGCGACGTCACGACAGGAAGCTAATAAAACTGAAGATGCTACTTTTTCCTCTTAAAATGCCGCGACAAGACTTAATCCAAAGAACTCAGATGTAAAAGTGCATATAACGTAGGGTGGGGCGGTAATCATAGTCCGTATATATGAGTGGACTAAGCTAACCCGTTAGACGCTAACCCGTTAGCCGCCGCGTGCCAAACAGGAAGTGCTCCAGGAGGCTCTTGGGGCTCCTTCACATTAGGATCTTGTCGTCCCTCTGTCTGTACCTGCTGCTCTGAGCCTCGTCATTCTGGACTTAAACTGTTCGTCTGAAGCCGCCACACAGGATCCTGAACTTTTCATTTCTCTGTTTTGTTCCTAAATCAAGATCTGAACAGAAATAACGGACCAATCAGTCGCCTTCATTCCCCGAGGCCCCTCCCCCTAGCGTTAGCGACAGGTTTGATTGACAGCTCGTTTCGTTGCTAAGTAAGTTCCCTTCCCGCTTTCCCCCGAGTGACGATTTCTGAAATAAAATGACAAAATATCTCAGTTACAATATCTAATGTGACTAGAATCTGAACGAGCAGAATTTAACGAGCAGAAAGTAAAGAGAATTTGGTTAAATTGTGACTCTATTGTTGTTCGTACGGAACAGAACAAACAACATAAATCAGTGACTTAAACTATTTAAAGCTCAAAGTTTCTTCTTCTTGTGCAGAATCAGGTAAATCCAGTGTCCTGCAGGTGCAGAGTATCACATCCATAGTCCGTATATATGATGCATCAGCTCTGCCAGGAGGAGGCGCCACATTTAACCTCCTCACTCCTCATTGGCTCTTGTGTTGCTATGATACTCGCGGGAGGATTTCCAAATATGGACCTGGCTCCAGATTCGCTCCTGTAACCGTGGCAACAGGAGCCTAATTTGTGGAGACGTCAAACTCACTTAGACACTCAGAGATACGGGATATGGTTCAGACGCAGCAGGAAGAAGAAAAAAACCCGACTGACGCTTCGTGTGCAACGTTGAGCCCAAAAGTTTGTGATGGAGACGTTTTACTGAAGCCGAGAGTCGAGAGGGGACGAGGCTGAAGAGGAGAAAGTTCCTGAGGGTGAAGTCAGACTTTCACGGAGGAGACGGTAAAGCCCGATTTCTGGTTCTGATCCAAACGTGTTTGTGTGGACGTGCGGCTCCTACAGCGTCCGACCTGCACCTCCCGAACTTTCTAACGACGCCTCAAAACGCCGCAGACATAAGGGCTGTGATTGGTCCTCTGCCGCAGACATAAGGGCTGTGATTGGTCCTCTGCCGCAGACATAAGGGCTGTGATTGGTCCTCTGCACCGCTCTACATCTCCTCCTCATTCTAGACTCTGAGGAATCATGTGTTTAATGCAGCTTTAAACAATTGTTTACGTTTTACACAAACCAAACTTCAAACCCACGGCTCATTTGCATACAGCTCATTTGCATACAGTATAAGCGCTGATAAAAACAACAAATGTAAAGTAGAGCTGTTTAATGTCGCACTGCAGAACATTCCAGGCAGAGCAGTGACGTATCCATAGAAACAAGCAGGTGATGGACCCCCCCGAAGCAGAAAAGTTCCACAGTGCAGCTTTAAGTCAAACCTGAGACTAATTAGGCTACGTTTACACGATGACGGTCTGAACAGAAGACGCAAAAGTGGCGTCGCGTCTTCACTTTTTCTTCCGCGTTTAGACGAGCGTTTTTGGGAGGAAATCTGCGTGCATACGGTGACGCAAAAGTGTGTGGGATTCGACTGGGTGTTCATGCCAGGCGGCTAGGTGGCGCTGTGATACATGATCACACAACACCGCCATGTCCGCGCGCAGGAGCAGAATCTTCTTTCTTCTCATCTGCGCCGCGAAAAGCAAAACATGGCTACCGGTGGCAAGGAAAATTTCGTGTGGTCGGACGAAGAAGTTGAACTATTGCTTCAGACCACGTAAAACTACAAAGCAACGAAGGCGCAACAAGGTGTGGCCTGGGAGCTCTACGCATTCATAGAGCTGTATCCTACTCCCCCAGACGGACAACCGAGAGGAACGGCCTATCCACATGCACCCGACGAGATCATTCAAACACACATTTCATCTAAGCTGCAAATTTCCCTGTACTTCCGCAAATGTGACGTAAACGCGGACGCGACGTGAGCAGATCTGACCAGAGTTTTGCGTCTTGGGCAGTTTACATGGAAACGCTACAGTGGAGCGTATTTCACTTTTCCACTCTGGAGGGGGGTTTCAGATTTTTGCGTTTTTGGCCCCCAGAAACGCCGTCACCGTGTAAACGAAAGGCACTTCCCATAAAATATTTTGTCGTTTTTACCCGTAAGCGTTCTCGTGTAAACAGGCCCCAAGACTCTTATTGTTGGAGCAGTGACTGAAGGCCTGAGGCAACGGCTCCAGACCTCCACTGACTCCCCCTCTCCACACCTCCACTGACTCCCCCTCTCCACACCTCCACTGACTCCCCCTCTCCACACCTCCACTAACTCCCCCTCTCCACACCTCCACTGACTCCCCCTCTCCACTGACTCCCCCTCTCCACACCTCCACTGACTCCCCCTCTCCACTGACTCCCCCTCTCCACACCTCCACTGACTCCCCCTCTCCACACCTCCACTGACTCCCTCTCCACACCTCCACTGACTCCCCCTCTCCACACCTCCACTGACTCCCCCTCTCCACACCTCCACTGACTCCCCCTCTCCACACCTCCACTAACTCCCCCTCTCCACACCTCCACTGACTCCCCCTCTCCACACCAACTCCCCCCTCTCCACACCTCCACTCACTCCCCCTCTCCACACCTCCACTAACTCCCCCTCTCCACACCTCCACTGACTCCCCCTCTCCACTAACTCCCCCTCTCCACACCTCCACTAACTCCCCTCTCTATTTCTCTCTCTCTGCCCTCCCTCACGCTATATCCTCCTCCCCTCCTTGTGTCTCTTTCCTTTGCCCCTCCCTCCCTCTCTCTTCTCTATCTTCTCCCTCTCTTCTCCCCTTCTCTCTCTCTTTTCTCCCCCTCTTCTTTCCCTCTTTTCTCCCCTTCTCTTCTTCTCTTCTCTCCTCCTATCTCTTCTCCTCCTCCTCTTTCCTCTCTTCTCCCTCTCTCCTCCTCTCCTCTCCTCCTCCCTCTCTCCTCTCCTCTCCTCTCCTCCCTCTCTCTTCTCCTCCCTCTCTCCTCCCTCTCTCCTCTCCTCCCTCTCTCCTCCCTCTCTCCTCCCTCTCTCCTCTCCTCCGTCTCTCAGCAGTTCCAGTTAAACCTGTTTTCGTCCACAGTCTGAACAGTCTTTTCAGTGCTGTTTGAGTCACAGTCAGAGGAGTAAAGCAGGTTCGGCTGACGCCCTCTGAGCTTCTCCTACAAACACTTCTCATTCTCATCATCATTATTATTAATAATCCATCAGAAATCAAACCACAGTCACTTTAAAACCGCTCGTTTAATCAAATCCTCATGATCAGAATAATACGAGAATCTCAGAAGAACAAACCTCTGATGCCTCAGTTCTGAATTCCACAGAATTCCACACGACTCAGCACAGTTTATAAGTGTTTTCTCTAACGCTCTGCTGTAGCCACAGTTGCCCTGGGGCAGCCTGAGGGGCAAGAGGCTCAACTGCCCCAAAACCAACACAGCAGATTCATCATGAGTGTACTGCCCAAGGACACAAGGGCTGTGATGAGAAAATCTATTTTCCGATTCTGAAACGATTTGCATATTAATTCCTTAAGATCAATTCGTCCGTCCAAAGACCGATTTAATTTTTAATCCATTTCCCCGGTGAACTTTAACCCCACTCAGGTCCGACTCCAAACTCTGAACACGTGAACCAGAAACACCTAAAGCTCCGACTGGAACCTTCGGCTTCAGAAACGATAAAGACAAAGATGCACTCGACAGACGACCTGAAGTCGCCTCATCAAACACAAAGCTACAAAAACTATGGCCGTCGTTTGTGCTGCAAAAAGGTTTGTTTGTGCTTCTTTAGTTTTGGAGAAATCATTTACAGGTCAAACTGGGGTCAGACCCACAGGAAGAAGAAAAATGCACTAAATGCACTAATGAAGTCATTTGTATTTGGTTTGTGCTGTTTTGTGCTGTGACAGTTTCATTTGTGTGAGTTTATTTCTAAAATTCTTCATTATTATTTCTGTGGTAATTACAGGACGTCATTTCTGCTCAGCTGATGGAGACAAACTCCACAAAACTAGAGAAGAGAAACGACCTGAGGCTGAGGAAAAGTCTGTTTCAGTCTTTAGTCTTTTGCTTTTGATTCAGATTTTATAATAACACAGACTTTTCCACAGCCTCAGGTCGTTTCTCTTCACTAGTTTCGTGGAGTTTGTCGCCTCGCACAATAAACACAATAAACTCGCACAAATGAAACTGTCACAGCACAAACCAAATACAAACGTTTTCTATCATTTCCTTCCTGTTTTGAGGCTGTTTCACATTCTGAGGTTCTGGACGACGTCATCGACCAAAATAAAACTGAATATCTGAAGAACCAGAATCACACAAACCAAACGACTGACACAGTTTTTGTAGGTTTGAGTTTGATGAGGCGACTTCACACTGGTGAGAGACTTGGGATTCCAGATATTGTGACGCTCCACGATATTATTATGAGACTTTTGACGATACGATTTCACCAGATTTACGTTCTTCTTCCATCCTTAGTATAAAAGTTTTGTTCAAATAGCATAAATGTAACAGAAGGCTCCAGACTAACGGTGCGGGCAGCCTCAGACCAGGGCGATTATGTAACGACAGCTTCATGTGTATCAAACACAGATTAACGCCTTCACCTCCTTCACTCTCTCCGTCTGCAGGAGGGACAAACAGACTCCAGCCCTGCAGTGTTTGTGTGGAGCCGGCCCCGCCCACAGACTGAGCCCCTCTCCATAATCCCCCATAATCCTGTGTGTCAGTGGGTCAGAGGAGCAGAGGCCAGACTCACACTCGCACATGTTCAGGATCATTCCAGACGCCGGGAGGACGTCAAATACTCGTCTCTCTGCTTTTCTGTTTGTTCTGCTCCAGCTCCAGATCCAAACACTTTCACACCACAAAAAAGGAGTTTCTAGCACAGTTAAACTGACTTCAATTAAGCAGATTCATTTTAAAAGATCAATTTTAAGATTTTTTTAACTTAATAATATGAGATTTTTTTACTTGTTTCCAGATATTCCATCCTGATTTATCTTATCTCGATATTACAACTTATTCTAAGCACTTTTTATATTAACTCAGTCCAGGTTAAGCCTCTTTAACTTCCTCCTCAAACCAATAAGGGGAAAAATCTGTCCATAAATACTTGAAACTCGTGTTTTCTGCTTAGAACAAGATTCATATTTCGTCTTGTTTTAAGAAAACTTGGTAAGTGAAAATTTCTTACTGCACTGGCAGAAAATTTCACTTAAAATAGGACATTTTTACCTCTAAATTGGTATTTTTTTCTTATTTTCTGATAGGGCTGTTTGCAGTGCTGAAAAGGCTCTTTTTTAATATCAATATCTGCGGAAAATGAGGGTCCAGTTTTGATACTAGTTTTGGTATTGATTATTATCTGATTTCCGGTACTTTTGTTGTGCTGTTTTTTCAAGAACTAAACTCTTTTTAGTAAGAATATTTCTTAGCTAAACCACTTCCTGTGCAAAGTGAATCTGAAATTCATCTGTTTTAATCATCAAAAAAGTGAATGTGTCAAGGGTATTTCATAAACAAGTTTCCTTACACAAAATAAGCAGCAAAATTCTAGCGCAGTCACACAAAAAACGCTAAAATACTTAAGATAATAGGGATGCAACAATATCAAAATCCCTCGATACGATATTTGCAGCCCACGGATTAATATTTATTGAGATTTCGTGGAGACAAAACTGTGAACATGCTGCTTTTTCTATTTTAAATCTTGGAAAACCTTTGGTACTGATATAATCTAAAGATTTAAGATGTAAAAGTGCTTAGAACAGTTCTTTCTTCATGCAGTCTGCACTGAAACAGAGCAAAGGATCATGGTCTATGTAGTTCCTTTGTTTTCTGGCTTGAGCTGCACCAGGGCGAAGTGCAGCAGGTTTATTTGTTCAGCACATTTCATTACACACATTCAAAGAGTTTTACAGAGTCAGAAACAGTAGAAACACACACTGGCCACGTTTACATGAGGGGGTTTAATTCTGAATTTCTTGTTCTGAATTAAATATTTCTGAATTCAAATCTTCTCTTTGGAGTTTCCGTGGAAATAATAATAGTGAACTGAGGTTTACACGGGCGGCACGGTGGCTGAGTGGAAACACTCAGGCCTCACAGCAAGAAGGTTCGATCCCCGGGTCGCCCGGGCCTTTCTGTGTGGAGTTTGCATGTTCTCCCCGTGTCTGGATGGGTTTCCTCCGGTTTCCCCCATCAACTCAAAACCTGCAGCACCTGAACTAACATCAAGGACCATGACGTCCTCCTCCTGTGGCTCCTCAGAGGGGTTCAGGGGCTCAGGGGCTGTGAGGATTGGGCAGAAAACTGCCCCCACGACCCAGATGGATTAAGATGGAGAAGATGGATGGATGGTTTCCATGGAAACAGGTTAAATGGTCTTTATTTAATAGTTCTCAGCGTCTGGGGGTGGGGAAGGTTCTGATTGGACAGCGACACAAATGTATTTACGAAAGAACGGAAAGGAAAAAAAGAACAAACAAAATAACGAACGATAGAACGAAAGAATTAAAAAACCAAAGAACGAACAAACAAAAGAACGAACAAACAAATGAAAGAACAAATGAAAGAATGAACGAAGGAGTGAAGGAACGAATGAAAGAACAAACGAAAGAATGAAAGAACGAACAAATGAAAGAATGAATGAAAGAACAAAAGAACGGGAAGAAAACACTTCTTTTCTGTCATCTCGGTTTGTCGTTTCGCCGCCGACACAAACACGATCCAAACTTTTCCCGCAGTGGTTCTGATGATAATGAAGCAGCAGCTGGAGAATTCTGTCCTCACACTTTCCGTCTGTGAGCTGAGGAGGAGAAGGGAAGAGTGTGGGAGAAGGAGGAAGAAGACAAACTGAGTGTGAGGCTGCCACACCTCAGCCCACTCCCACATCCCGCTCACAAATCCAAAGAGACGTGGAGGAAAGTCCCAAGAGACGACTGGAGGAGCCGGATCGAAGGACGAGCCAACGAGCACCAACCACCGGGATTATTTAGAAGAAGAAGAAACGTTTACATGATCCAGGAAGAAACTCATTTGGCTTTAAAATCAGAATAAACCCACTGACTTCAGGATTAAGTTTAATTCAGAATCATTATTTTCATTTCGAATTGTGTTTACATGGACTTTTTAAAGAGGAATTCAGTTTTATTCTGAATTTTAAAAAATTTATTCAGAATTAAAGCTCTCATGGAAACGTGGCAACTGGAACCCTCCTGTAGAACCCAGTGTGGGGGGTGATGCATGTTGTGTATTGTGTTTTATGTGTCTTATGTGTGGTGTGTGTGTGTTCTTGTGTATTGTGTGTGTTCTTGTGTATTTCACTCTCTCCTTGCTGCACGTGCTCAGTTCAGACGTGAGCCGGACTCTCACAGTTTCCACTACACTCAGACTGATGAGGAAAACAGCTGGTACCTGGCTCCAGTTTTATGATCTTCACCGCGGCCAACTCTCCCGTTTGGATGTTCCTCGCCTGGAAAACACACAAGACGCTCTGTGAGAAAGAAACAGCAGGGAGGAGATAAACGAGCAGAAGACGTCACGCGTGTCGTCACATTCGAGATGGAGGAAGCTGCGCTGCTACAGAAGAAAACCAGCACCATGTGTAGGTAACAGATTTCTGAAGAACAGGGCTATGCTTTATGGAAATGCCAGTGTTGCAGGTCAGGATTAGTGACGGGCGGATTAGTCGATTAATCGATAATTGATCGTTAAGAGTTTGGTGGATCAGGTTCATGTTAATGGCCAAACTGAATGTCGGTGTCTGTGTAACGTAGCCTGAGGAGTCGAGGTCTGAGCACAAACTCTGGAGCCTCACAGTCCCACGTCTCGGCTCTGGCTCCTTGGAGATCCCTATATTCCTCAGAGTGCGTTTCCCTGCACATCAGGGTCCCGGGTATGATCGGGTTTTTGAGTGTCCCGGTTTGGTCGTGGTGCAGGTTTACGCAGTGTCCCCGTTACTGCAACAGTTGAGTCCAAAGACAAACACGTTTCTGTCTTTTCATCACAACAGAAGCAAAATAAATAAAGTGAAATTATGTTAAATAAAGAGCTGCACTAACCCTGCACACGTAGCGACCCGCACACGTAGCGACCCGCACACGTAGCGACCGCGCGTGGCGACCGCTGCGTAGCGACCGCTGCGTGGCGACCCGCACACGTGGCGACCGCTGCGTAGCGACCGCACACGTGGCGACCGCTGCGTGGCGACCCTGCACACGTAGCGACCCGCACACGTAGCGACCCGCACACGTAGCGACCCTGCACACGTAGCGACCCTGCACACGCGCGACCCTGCACACGCGCGACCCTGCACACGCGCGACCCTGCACACGCGCGACCCGCACACGTAGCGACCCGCACACGTAGCGACCCTGCACACGTAGCGACCCGCACACGTAGCGACCCGCACACGTAGCGACCCGCACACGTAGCGACCCGCACACGTGCGACCTCTGAAAACATGAATATCTGCAACGCGACATACGCACAGAACAGACTCAGCATCAGCAGAACATCCTCTGTCACAAAGAGAACACTCATATTCACTGAGTCACAGAGAGAACACTCATATTCACTGAGTCAGAGAGAACACTCATATTCACTGAGTCACAGAGAGAACACTCATATTCACTGAGTCACAGGGAGAACACTCATATTCACTGAGTCACAGAGAGAACACTCATATTCACTGAGTCACAGAGAGAACACTCATATTCACTGAGTCACAGAGAGAACACTCATATTCACTGAGTCACAGAGAGAACACTCATATTCACTGAGTCACAGAGAGAACACTCATATTCACCGACTCGAGTCCTTTAGTCCCACAGAAGCTGAAGCAGCAGCACAAGGAAAGAGCTGCTTTTTTCAGCTCTTACAGTTTATGCAAATGAGCCGTGAGGTTTTAAGTTTAGTTTGTGTAAAACATAAATGTTTAAATCTGCATTAAACTCATTCTGACCTCACACTGATGAGGCTCTGGAGTCAGGACCTTTATGTGTTTAAAGTTTGTTTATGCAGATGAGGAACAGGAAGAATAATGATGATCATTTTAATATAAAATGTTAATGATTAATCGAAAATCAATTGTTAAGTTTCCCGACGATGGATTAAGGAAATGTAATTAAACGCCCTCGTCAGGATTGTGTCTTCTCTGCTGTTTCCACCATGTTTGTCCTATAAACTGTTCCTGACAGTTTGTCTTGTTGTTTGTTTTCTGCTCTCTGACCTGCAGGACGACAGAGGTAAAGTCGCCTTCGTGCTGATTCTGGCGTATTTACAAGTTTATGTTCATGAATGTGCATTGTCCCTCTGAAATAAAGAAAACTAAAATAACAATAATAATAATAATAAAGCCGAAGTCAGGCTGAGCACTAAATTAAACTTGTGGCAGGTTCTTGTGTTTTTGCTTTTCTTTGTCCATTGTGACGTTTTTATACAGAACTTTTCCCCCTTCAAGGCTCAAAGTGCTTTATAAAAAGGAACCACACACACATTTACACACACACAACAACAACAACGACAACAACACATTTACACACACACACAACAACAACAACAACAACAACAACAACAACAACACATTTACACACACACAACAACAACGACAGCGTTTATCACCGCCCCCCACTCCCAGTGGGATTCGAACTGCCGACCTTCAGTGGAAAAAACGCCCTGAGCTCCTGTCGCTCTGATAAAACCAAACTCAGACTCGGCTTGAAATCAAACTTTTGGCGGGTTTGTGCGTATTTGCATCTCATTTGATTCTCCACTTTGCCTAAATCCCCGAAACGATCAGGAAAAGCAGGAAATGAATCAGGATTCTCTGCGACCGCATTATGTACAGCTGCAGGCAAAAGTACGTGAACCCTTTGGGCGTAAACTGTGTCCTGATCTTCATCAAAGTCAGTTTAGTTGAAGTTTTTGCTGAAAAAGGTCAAGCGGTTATTAAATCCAAAGGGTTCACATACTTTTTCCACCCTGCACTGCGGGTTTTTACATGTTGTATTCAATAAAAAAACTGAAAACATATCATTTTTGTGCAGTTTTAGTTCAAGCAGAACGCGTTTGTCTGTTGCTGTGACTTTGTGTTTTTGTTTCTGTTTCCGAGACTGAACTGTGGTTAAAGCTGCACTCTGTAACTTTTCTCCGTCACCTGCTTGTTTCTATCTTGTTTCTACAGCATTTCTCTGTCTGGAATGTCCCACCGTGTGGCATTAAACAGCTCTACTTTACATTTATTCAGTCACAGGTGGTTTTAGAGCTCAAAAATCCATAGAATAAACAGACATTCTGGGTCGCTTCTCCACAGATCTGACCTGGAACTCGGTCTGGTTTAGTCTCCGTGGAGATAGAACAGTTTAATGCCGTACTGTGGGCAGAGTGAAGAGGCATTTCCCTTTTGCCTTTTGGGTTCATAAATATCTACAGAATTTCATACAGAACTACAGACTTTCATGTGTACAGTGTCTGTGGAATTTCATATATATGTTCATATATTTCCAGCTTTGCCTGTAACACATTGAGCAGCTCTTTAGGTCAAAATCAGTCCACTGTGTGCTGCCTGCAATTGTAAAGTGTTTATTGTCCAAGAATCAGGAAGAACACTGTTAGCATGCTAGCTCAAAAATTTGGATCACTGCAAAGCATTTAAAATTAAATCGTTCCGTTTTTCACGTTTTAAGACTTTAGAAAAAAAACCTGCAACTGAATTTAAAGGTGCACTTCTTCGAGAAGGTGTCATTTCTTTGTCTGGAATGTTCCACAGTATGACATTAAATCGTTCTATCTCCATGGAGACTAAACTAGACCATGAGTTCCAGGTCAGATCTGTGGAGAAGCGAGCCAGAATGTCTGTTTTTCTGAGTATTTTTTAGCGATAAAACGACCTGTGATTGAATAAATGTAAAGTCAAGCTGTTTAAAGTCACACTGTGGGACATTCCAGACAGAGAAATGCTGTAGAAACAAGATAGAAACAAGCAGGTGACGGAAAAAAGTTACAGAGTGAAGCTTTAACCACAGTTCAGTCTCGGAAACAGAAACAAAAACAGTCGTATTTGACCATTTTTGCCGTTTTACTGAAGTCAGACTGAACTCCGCACGGCGCCAGATCAGACAAAGCTTCAGAGTTTTTCCATCACAGTAACGCCAACTACAACTAGCATGCTAACAGCGCACTTCCCGGTTTGTTTTCTACCAGCACACGTCCGACTGAGACCCCGAGAGCTGCTTTTATAACACTACTTTATTACAGGTCAGAATGGACAGTCAGGCTTCTCTCAATCTAAAAAAACACTCTGCTCCACTTTGTGATGTCATGTGGTGATACAGGAAGTGCACCTTCAGCAGAGCCATTTGAGCTCCAGGCCCAAACCCTGTGAGGGGGGAACAGGGCTGAACGCGCTCACGAGTCGGGTCTGCGAGATTTAGGAGCTTTAAAAAAACGCCTCTTTTTATTGGCGCGAGTTTGTTATTTCCCCGTGAAGTGCGAAGGAAACAGGACTTAAACACTTTAGAGTCGTTCAGAGTAATCACAGAGTTTAGAGTTTAAACGGAGACAAACGAGCCAAGAAGAGAAAAGAAACACGAGAGAGGAGGAGAGAGGAGAGAGAAGAGGAGAGAGGAGGAGAGAGGAGAGAGGAGGAGAGAAGAGAGAGGAGGAGAGAAGAGAGAGGAGAGAGGAGAGAGGAGGAGAGAGGAGAGAGGAGGAGAGAAGAGAGAGGAGGAGAGAAGAGAGAGGAGGAGAGAAGAGAGAGGAGAGAGGAGAGAGGAGGAGAGAGGAGGAGAGAAGAGAGAGGAGGAGAGAGGAGGAGAGGAGAGAAGAGAGGAGGAGAGTGGAGGAGAGAAGAGAGAGGAGAGAGGAGGAGAGAAGAGAGAGGAGGAGAGAGGAGGAGAGGAGAGAAGAGAGGAGGAGAGAGGAGAGAGGAGGAGAGAAGAGAGAGGAGAGAGGAGAGAGGAGAGAGGAGAGAGGAGAGAGGAGAGAGGAGAGAGGAGAGAGGAGGAGAGAGGAGGAGAGAAGAGAGAGGAGGAGAGAGGAGGAGAGGAGAGAAGAGAGGAGGAGAGTGGAGGAGAGAGGAGGAGAGGGGAGACAAGAGAGAGAAGGAGAGAAGAGGAGAGGAGAGAAGAGAGGAGGAGAGAGGAGGAGAGAGGAGGAGAGGAGAGAAGAGAGGAGGAGAGTGGAGGAGAGAGGAGGAGAGAGGAGGAGAGAGGAGGAGAGAGGAGGAGAGGAGAGAAGAGGAGGAGAGAGGAGAGAGGAGGAGAGAGGAGGAGAGGGGAGACAAGAGAGAGGAGGAGAGAGGAGGAGAGGAGAGAAGAGGAGGAGAGAGGAGAGAGGAGGAGTGAAGAGGAGAGAGGAGGAGTGAGGAGGAGTGAGGAGGAGAGAGGAGGAGTGAGGAGGAGTGAGGAGGAGAGAGGAGGAGAGAGGAGGAGGGAGGAGGAGAGAGGAGAGGAGGAGAGAGGAGGAGAGAGAAGAGAGGAGGAGAGGAGAGAGGAGGAGAGAGGAGGAGAGAGAAGAGAGGAGGAGGAGTGAGGAGGTCTAAATCTGGCAGTAGATGTGGTCGTTAGCGGAGGCTTATGAAACTGTAAATATTCTTCTTTTCTCTCGTCATAATCCAAATAATTCAGATTTAAAAGTGCTTCTGAACAGTTTTTTCATCCTGTAGATTAAACTGAAGCAGAGCAAAGGATCATGGTCTCTGTAGTTCTGTTTTTAGCCGTTGCTGCGCCGTAACTATGAAGAAACGTGTAATTCAATATACGGCGATGGCCCATGATATTTCTGAGGGACTTTTTGGTGAAGAGAACAGTGATGTTTCATTACTGTGCTGATGGTGAATTATTGAACGATGCTGTAATTCTAGCTGCATCTTTTGCTGTGGTTTCCCGGTGAACAGAAGAACAGGTTTGTCCACATGGCTTCACACAGCCTCACCTGTTCTACCGGGAACCACCGAGCGACGGAACAAGACCCAGAAAGAATCAGGTGACACAGTTTAGACGCCGCCTCACGATGTGCAGCAAACAGCAGCAGAGCTCAGCTGACAGACGAGCCGTAACCCGAGCGCAGGGAGGCTGTGGGTGTCATCCATACACCCTATATCTGAGTGGACCGTTAGCCGCTAACCTGTTAGCCGCCGCGTGCCAAACAGGAAGTGCTCCAGGAGGCTCTTGGGGCTCCTTCACATTAGGATCTTCTCGTCCCTCTGTCTGTACCTGCTGCTCTGAGCCTCGTCATTCTGGACTTAAACTGTTCGTCTGAAGCCGCCACACAGGATCCTGAACTTTTCATTTCTCTGTTTTGTTCATGAATCAAGATCTGAACATAAATAACGGACCAATCAGACGCCTTCATTCCCCGAGGCCCCTCCCCCTAGCGTTAGCAACAGGTTTGATTGACAGCTCGTTTCGTTGCCAAGTAAGTTCCCTTCCCGCTTTCCCCCGAGTGACGATTTCTGAAATAAAATGACAAAATATCTCAAACAGTCACAATATCTAATGTGACTAGAATCTGAACGAGCAGAATTTAACGAGCAGAAAGTAAAGAGAATTTGGTTAAATTGTGACTCTGTTGTTGTTCAGACGAACAGAACAAACAACATAAATCAGTGACTTAAACTCTTTAAAGCTCAAAGTTTCTTCTTCTTGTGCAGAATCAGGTAAATCCAGTGTCCTGCAGGTGCAGAGTATCACATCCATAGTCCGTATATATGATGCATCAGCTCTGCCAGGAGGAGGCGCCACATTTAACCTCCTCACTCATGATTGGCTCTTGTGTTGCTGTGATACTCGCGGGAGGATTTCCAAATATGGACCTGGCTCCAGATTCACTCCTGTAACCGTGGCAACAGGAGCCTCATGTGAGCGATGCCGTGGAGACGTCACACTCATATATACGGGATATGGTTCCACTCCTATAACCCGAGAGCACCGGGAGGCTGTGGGTTCCACTCCTATAACCCGAGAGCACCGGGAGGCTGTGGGTTCCACTCCTGATCTCTGAGCACGTCTCACGTCTCTGCCTCTCAGTAAATCATATGTTTATATCAGACATTTTTGGAATAAAGAACAGAATAACTTAAAGGAGATGATTCTACAGTCCCTGACAAAAGTCTTGTCTCTAATCCATTTTGTAGAAACAAAAGTTTATAACCCGACTTTAAATGAATCGATTGGTTTTAGAAATGTCTCATATTAAAGTTAAAACCCTCCCAAATTCTGCTCAATATACTCAAATAAATGTGCTTCACTGTAGAAACATTGATCATTTAATGAACACAAAGGTCAGATTTAGGCAGGACAAAAGTCTTGTCTCCTTGTCACATGATGCACCCAGTCCTAGATTCCAGCCTCACCTGTGATCAGTTACTGATCAGTCACTTAGTGGGTGAGTATAAAAAGAACCCCAGCACACCAGACCCTCACATCAACTGCAACTGGACCTCTGACAACCTGCCTAAGATCCACCCTGAGGCCAAAGCGTTAATTATCAAGAGGCTGAAGACCAGATCCACTGCTGAGGTGGCTGACACCTTCAATGTGTCTCAGCGTCAAGTACAAAGAATAAGAAAAAGATCTGAAAAGACTGGAGATGTTTTTGACAAGCCCAGGTCCAGCAGACCCCGCAAGACAACTGCTCAGGAGGACCGTTTGTTGATGTGAAAATCCAAGGCCCCTTTTCCACTGCAGCAGAGCTCCACCAGGCCTGGTCACCTCAAGTCCCTGTGTCAACCAGAACAGTTTGTAGAATTCTGTCTGGAAATGGCCTCCATGGTCGAATCAGTGCACAGAAACCAGCACTAAACAAAAGGCCATTAAAAAACCGTGTAGCATTTGCCAAGGCCCACAGCCTGCTAAAAGGATGGACACTGGAAAAGTGGCAGAAGGTGGATTTCTCAGATGAATCCTCGGTTGAATTACATCACAGCCGCCGCAAATATTGCAGGAGACCTACTGGAGCCCACATGGATCCAAGATTCACCCAGAAAACAGTTAAGTTTGGTGGTGGAAAAATCCTGGTCTGGGGTTCCATCCAGTATGGGGGGGTGCGAGACATTTGCAGGGTGGAAGGAAATATCAATAGCCTAAAATATGAAGAAGTATTAGCACCTCTTACATTCCCAACCATAAAAGGGGTCACATTTTGCAGCAGGATGGGGCTCCATCACATACTTCTATCTCTACATCAAAGTTCCTCAAGGTGAAGAAGATCAAGGTGCTCCAGGACTGGCCCAGTCACCAGACCTGAACATCACTGAGCAGGTCTGGGGTAGAAGGAAAGAGGAAGCACGGAAGGAACAACCAAAGAACCTGGATGAACTCTGGAGGCTGTGAGACGCTTTCTTTGCTGTTCCTGATGACTTCAACAACAAACTGTATGAATCATTGTCGAACCTCATGGATGAAGTCCTTCAGCTCATGGAAGTCATACAAGATATTAAATATGGAGCTCACAGCACCACTACTTTATTCACTGACGTTATGCAACAGATTTTTGGATTTGAAGTCAATTATTTGTTCAATTTTCTGTAAGTGACAAAACTTTTGTCTTGCCAAAATCTGACCTTTCTGTGTTCAGTAAATGATCAATGTTTCTTCAGTGAAGCACATTTATTTTAGTATATTGAGCATAATTTGGGAGGTTTTAGCTTTAATATGAGACATTTCTAAAACCAATCGATTCATTTACAGTCGGGTTATAAACTTTTGTTTCTACAAAATGGATAAGAGACAAGACTTTTGTCAGGGACTGTAATGAAGGCGTGTGGAGCACTTCCTGTATAACCATTTGCTCCTTTCTTGTAATAGTCCAAACACTAACAAGGACTAAACCAACTCTAAACCAGGACTAAAACAGGTCTAAACCAAGACAAAAAACACACATCTGAACCAGGAACTAAACCAAAACTAAACAGGTCGAAACAAGATTCAAACCAAGACAAATCTGTGTCTAAACCGGGTCTAAACCAGGACTATACCAGGACTATACCAGGACTATACCAGGTCTAAATAAGGACTAAACCAGCTATAAACAAGGACTAAAAAAGGTCTAAACCAGGTCTAAACCAGGACTATACTAGGTCTAAATAAGGACTAAACCAGCTATAAACAAGGACTAAACCAGGTCTAAACCAGGTCTAAACCAGGACTATACTAGGTCTAAATAAGGACTAAACCAGCTATAAACAAGGACTAAACCAGGTCTAAACCAGGTCTAAACCAGGACTATACTAGGTCTAAATAAGGACTAAACCAGCTATAAACAAGGACTAAACCAGGTCTAAACCAGGTCTAAACCAGGACTATACTAGGTCTAAACCAAGACTAAACCAGGCTTAAACGAGGCCTAAACCAGGTCTAAACTAGGTCTAAACCAGGACTAAACCAGGACTAAAGCAGGTCTAAACTAGACTAGGCCTAAATAAGAACTAAACCAGCTATAAACAATGACTAAACCAGGTCTAAACTAGGTCTAAAACAGGACTAATCTACAACAGTACTGAAGCAGGACTAAACCAGGTCTAAACCAGGTCTGTATCACCGCATGACATCACAGGGTGGAACAGAGTGTGTCTCGTTGCCTGAATGTGCAGGGTGTGTGCGTCAGAACAGATCAGAAAACTGCGGGTTGATCATCAGACTGATGGAAACACAATGTAAGATCTACATTATCATCCTTCCAGACGGGGGAAGTGTCTTGCCCGAGGACACAACAGAAATAGCGGCTGAACAACTCTGCACACGTGTCAAACTAAACTTTCTCCTCGGATTCTGTTCTAAACATTTGAGAGACAGTGAAGTGTAGAAGTGGCTGAAACCCTGTGCGTGTGAACGTGTTTGTGGAGGAGGCAGAACAGGGCTGGTGGCTTTTAAAGGGAAAAGACATGATCCGTTTTGCACAGCGAGTTAGCGAACAGAGATGGGACAAGATTTTGTGACACAGGATCTCATGAGATAAAAATGTCACGAGAGAAAAATGATCTTGTGGATGTTTTTGTGTTTACATTTGGATTGGACTAAAAAAGTGTCGTGTACTGGTGAGTTACGGCTCAGTGCAAAGAAGAAAACACTTTAAATTACACTAAATCAAACACTGTGAGGTCGAAATTCAAAACTGAATCACACAAATTATATATTAGGAAGTTCATTTCATTCTTATTCTGTGGACCCGATCTCGCATCTCGTCAAATAATCAAATTGCGCCTCGTCCCAATTAGCTGAATCATTGGGTTTACGTAATTGTGACTATTCAAATCTCTCCTGAGTCAGAGTGAACGCAGCGTCCGGGCGAGCGTCGGCGGCGCAGCGTCCGGCGAAGCGGAGCGTCGGCGAGCGCAGCGCCCGGCGGCGGAGCGTCGGCGAGCGCAGCGCCGGCGAGCGAGCGTCGAGCGGCGCAGCGTCGCGGCGCAGCGCCCGAGCGGCGCAGCGTCGAGCGCGAGCGTCGAAGCGGAGCGTCCGGGCGAGCGGAGCGTCCGGGCGAGCGCAGCGTCCGGGCGAGCGCAGCGTCCGGGCGAGCGCAGCGTCCGGGCGAGCGCAGCATCAGAGCATCAGAGTGATGACGGTGTCCAAATGAATAAAGCATCAGAGTGAACGCAGCGTCAGAGGAACAGAGTGAAGTGTGTTCACTGTTCACCACATGTGGGTTCAGCCTCCTCAGAAACACTGAAGGGACATAAATTAGTCTGACAAACAGAACTGTAATAAAATCTGGAAGATGAATCCAAGATGGCACCGTATTGTTTTCAATGGTCTGTGGCGCATGACCCCAAAAAGTTTTACTTCCGCTGCCCAAAATGTGACATCAGAAACGCAGTTCTGACCAATCAGAGGTCGAGCTGCTGGAGCAGCTCAGAGCGGCTCAGAGCGGCGAGGAGAACCCTGACGAAGCGGATTTTTAGGCACTTTGACGATTAACTTTTTTTTTTAAAGTTCATATTGTAAAAATACAGAAGAATCCTACAAAATCCGACCCTTATGAAAGCTGCTGATGCCCTGTCAGAACACGGGTAGTTTGATTTCACAAAAAATGCTCTGTGCTTCTATGGGAGATTTGAGTCTGACAGCTCTGGGTCATGTGAGCTCAAGTAAAGCTGCACCATATATCGAAAAATATCAAAAACTAAATAATAACAACCACACAGAACAGAAATGTGCTGTATTCTCAAGGAAAATAGACTGAAAAGGCAAACTGAATTCATGATTATCCTAATTAGTTCCTACATTAGACTTGGGTCGTGTTTATTGGAAAAACACACTTCCCCACTGTGAGCAGCTCACATCTCCACAAACCTGATGCGTACTTGCCTGGAGGACAGACTCCTCCTGCTTATTTCCATAAAAATGTTCCTTGGGCTACAACATTCTGCAGTGTGGAGTAAAACTTATCTATGTCCATGGAGAAAGTTCCAAAGTGTTTTAGTGTTTAGTTTTAACTTTGGGGAATCGTGCAGGTGACACGCCACCTCCAGAAAGTTACGTAGTATGACTTTAACTGATTTTACTGTGAGAAAACACATATTAATAATAATAATATAATTGCAGCAACACAAAACCTAGTTCTGGAGCGCGGTGTGTTTGTCTCAGGACGTCCAGGCCTAATCTCTTGTGTGTGAGAACCTCGTGTACCTTGTATACGTCTCCATAGGTGCCACTGCCCACTCTTTGAATGAGCTCAAAGTCGTGCTGCGGATTCCTCCTCTGGATCTCGCTGCTCGGACGAGGAAAAATATCCATCGTTTTCCCCAAAAAACTCCTTTACATCGAGTTAAATATCCCACGAAACGGCTTTGTTCTGACCACAGATACAAGTCACTCAGACCGTCCTTAGTCTGGCTTCATATCCTGGAGAAACAAGGAGAATTTAAGCATCAGAACATCAAGTGCACTTTAATACATCACTAAGTGTAAATAAATAAGATACTCAAGCTAATATAGATGGGCTTCCTCCACTTATGTGCGTCACAGCTTCACATAAATACAAGGTACAGGGCCCCAAATCAAAACTATTTACATTTTTGCAGCATACCACGACATCTGTCAAACAAGAATGTGGCAGTGACTGTGTACAAACCATCTGAAGTACAAGTCCATAAGCACACAGTCATAAAAGTGGAAAAGGATCTTAATTCTAGTCAAAGTCAGCGTGTTTTTATAGTTTTAATAGTTATAAAGCATCAATTGTGTGCTAAAATGATCCATCTGTGTTTATACTAGTGCTATGTGTGTTTAAGAAGGTTTTAATGCGGACAAAATAAAGTTAAAAGTTGCTAATCTGATGTTAAAGATTAATAATCAGTGTATATTACGTTACTGAGAAATCCAATCAAATAAAAGTCTCATTAGAAGCATTTTAGGGTGACTTTTACGTGATTTAAGCTGTGAGTCACTGCTGTAATGAGTTAAAACACTTAATTATACGAGTTAAATGTTACAAAAGCTCAAATAAACACTGTTTAAATGAATTTGTTGTGGTTTTGTGTGATTAAAAACCTCCAGCCGCTGTAGTTCTGGCTTAGCGTCAAGCGGCTAATGCTAAGTAGCTTGCCACAACTTTAGCTCACATTTTAAGTTGTTTTTTTCTTACCTTTGGCGACTTTAAGGTTGGAAATCAATATGACGCGCATGTCTGATACGTTTACGCCACAAAAAAGGAAGAAAACGTCGAATTAAATCCCCCAAAACAGCGAAAATCCCGCGTTGTAGTCGAGGAAATGCCAAGAGTTGTGGTAGTAGCAGCAAACTTATTCCTCCAATGCAAAAAGCCCATAGACTTCACGGTCCAGTTTAGTCCAGTTTTTACTTTGACGACACATCGCAGGGAGCTGACAGTTCAAACAAAGCTTCAGGACATTTTTAAAGGTGGAAAAAGTGAGGAAAGTGCGGGGATCGGGCTCAGAAGTGCTCGTAAATGACTCGAAAGCGGCTGCGCTCTGCTAATCTGCGCTTCAGGATCCAGCCTGTGGAGCGGACCCAGCGCAGGCCACTGTACCGGACTTTAGTTTGGTTTATTTCACATAAAACTGCTTTAAAAACGTGTTTTGGCTGGTTTCTTATTTAATATAGTTATGTGCGCGTTTTAAAGTTAATGCGTGCACTATGAATTATATAAATATGTTGTTATATTGACATTTTAAATTAATTATTTATTTATTATTATTATTATTTTTATTATTATATATTATTCCGTATACGGTCATATTGTTATTTACATATATATTGATTTTAAATAATAAATGATTTAGTTTTATTAATTGTTTTGACACATTCGCCCAAAGCGGCTTCACTTCCGCTCAATTTGCGTGTCAATGCCTCCATCTGGCGGCGGGACTTGGTATTGCAAGAGCCGCCACCAACAACACCTTTTCTGGACTACAGAAAAAATATTATTATTATATGTATTTTTGTATTATTATTTATTCATATTATTACTTAATACAAATCCATAAGAAAATAATTAGTAATAATAATAATAAGAAGAAGAAGAAGAATAATAAGAATAATAACAATAACAACAACAGCTACAACTACAGATAAAATATTGTTTTATTGTGTTATTTTTTATTATTATTATTATTTATATTATTATTATTATTATTATTATTATTATTATTATTATTATTATTATTATTATTATTATTATTATTATTTAATACAAATCCATAAGGAAAAATTAGTAGTAGTAGTAATAATAATAATCATCATCATCATAATCATAATAAATAAATAAATAAATAAAAAATAGCTACAACTACAGATAAAATATTATTTTATGTTATTTTTTATTTTTTATTAATAGTATTACTTAATACAAATCCATAAGGAAATAATTAGTAGTAGTAGTAGTAGTAATAATAATAATCATCATAATCATAATATAATCATAATTATAAATATATATATATATATATATATATATATATATATATATATATATATATATATATATATATATATATATATATATTATATATATGTATATATATATATATATATATATATATATATATATATATTTATTTATTTATTTATTTATTTATTTATTTATTTATTTTTAAAGCTACAACTACAAATAAAATATTAACTATGGCACAAATTCTGGTATTTTCAAAGAATTGGTCTTAAAAAAATATGAGTAAATCTAAAGTTAAGTTAATCATATCTGACGGTGCAAAATACTGAACTGTGAAATAAACAAAAACAGTCCAATACAGTGACTGTACTTCGGCTCCCCCTATCGACAAAACACACACCCTACAGCTTGGGCCTAACCGTGACTCAAATTCTGGTATTTTCAAAGAATTTATCATAAAAAATATTAAGCAAATCTAAAGTTAATCATATCTGACGGTGCAAAATACAGATTATTATTATTTTTTTAAATTAAGGGGTTGTATGTGCATATTCGCACTCTCTTTATCGACGAAAACAAACCCTACAGAGTGGACCAAACTATGGCACAAATTCTGGTATTTCCAAAGAATTTCCAAAACAATAACGTTAATTAAAAATGCAAAACCCTGAACTGTCCAATCAAAAAACAAAACAAAAAAAAACAAAAAAAAACCGTATGTGCGCGCTCTGTCTCCCTCTATCGACACAAACGCGCACTGCAGCTGTGGTTGGGAAGAAAAGGCTCCATCATTTCCCCTCAGCATCCTCCGTCACGTCAGGGCATCCTCCCGGAGCTACACCCATGTCTGCAGCGGACTGAACCCGACACTCCACCCGAGCCGACACCCAGGACGCGC
The DNA here is from genome assembly GCA_034769755.1 of Odontamblyopus lacepedii. Classification (NCBI taxonomy): domain Eukaryota; kingdom Metazoa; phylum Chordata; class Actinopteri; order Gobiiformes; family Gobiidae; genus Odontamblyopus; species Odontamblyopus lacepedii. Next base: position 1,618,830 of record CM068364.1, on the reverse strand, counting down.
CATGGTCAAGCAGGTCAAGGACCGCGACAGCTGGGGCGAATGTACGTACCGCGCGTCCTGCGCTCCGGGGTTTTAGCGCTGCGGCCAATTACACATTTAACTCATGATTAAAACACAGCGCAGGTGTTGTCCGGCTTAAATCCACTGCTCGTCCTTAGACTAAGCGTTTCATGCGTTCAAATCGCCCTGGATTAATACAAATACAGCGTTTTTGTTGCTAAAATTCACAACACAGGCCTCACTCCTATTTTCACTCAGTAAACATGTATTTGTCGAAATCCAAAATGACCTTAAACCTTAATAAATTGTAGCAGTGCATTTCAGTGTCAAATCAGATTAAAAGAGCAGCGTTCAAATGTAAATAGGCCCAAATGTGTCTTCGTTAAACATATGGTCCATTATATAATATTGCATCAGTAAACAGCCTGTCATCCTCTTTATGCTCCTCTGCTCATTCTTCATCATCAGGGGCGTGTTCCGCACTGGGCTGTGATCACTACTGTTGTAAACGGATTAAACAGATAAATGTTCCGCAGGGTTTTGGGAGGAGGTGAGTGCTCAGATCTGCTGGGACCCTCTTGGGTGAGGCTGTCAGGTGCAGGAGGAGAAACCTCACATGAACTCTCTTTATCGCCTCACATCAGCAGCTCCAGCGACAGGAAATTTAGTCCTGGAACGTGTCGTTGTGTTAAAGGAGAAGTTGTGTCGTCAGGACGGGTTCTGCTGGGACTTTTTAGCCTCGAGACCTGCGAAAAATGAGGATCTGGTTTTGAGACTCGCTGTATCGATGAGGATTTGATTTGTGATATTTTTGACAAAACTAATGCCTGATTTACAGTAGGCCTAATTATCTGATTAGACCTGGTTTAGTCCTGGTTTAGTCCTGGTTTAGTCCTGGTTTAGTCCTGGTTTAGACCTGGTTTAGTCCTGGTTTAGACCTGGTTTAGACCTGGTTTGGACCTGAATTAGTCCTAATTTAGTCCTAGTTTAGTCCTGGTTTAGATCTGATTTGGACCTGATTTACTCCTAGTTTAGGCCTGGTTTAGTCTTGGTTAAGACCTGGTTTAGACCTGGTTTAGTCCTGGTTTAGTCCTGGTTTGGACCTGAATTAGTCCTAGTTTAGGCCTGGTTTAGTCTTGGTTAAGACCTGGTTTAGACCTGGTTTAGTCCTCGTTTAGTCTTGGTTTAGTCCTAGTTTAGACCTGCCTTAGTCCCCGGTCTCATTTGTCCTTATATGTGTTTAATCCCTCAGTGGTCCAGGTCTAAACCAGGTCTAAACCAGGTCTAAACGAGGTCTAAACCAGGACTAAACCAGGTCTAAACCAGGACTAAACCAGGTCTAAACCAGGACTAAACCAGGTCTAAACCAGGACTAAACCAGGTCTAAACCAGGACTAAACCAGGTCTAAAGCAGGTCTAAACCAGGACTAAACCAGGTCTAAACCAGGTCTAAAGCAGGTCTAAACCAGGTCTAAACCAGGTCTAAAGCAGGTCTAAACCAGGACTAAACCAGGTCTAAACCAGGTCTAAACCAGGTCTAAACCAGGACTAAATCAGGTCTAAACCAGGTCTAAACCAGGACTAAACCAGGTCTAAACCAGGTCTAAACCAGGACTAAACCAGGTCTAAAGCAGGTCTAAACCAGGTCTAAACCAGGTCTAAAGCAGGTCTAAACCAGGTCTAAAGCAGGTCTAAACCAGGACTAAACCAGGTCTAAACGAGGTCTAAACCAGGTCTAAACCAGGACTAAACCAGGTCTAAACCAGGTCTAAACCAGGACTAAACCAGGTCTAAACCAGGTCTAAACCAGGTCTAAACCAGGACTAAATCAGGTCTAAACCAGGTCTAAACCAGGTCTAAAGCAGGTCTAAACCAGGACTAAACCAGGTCTAAACCAGGTCTAAACCAGGTCTAAAGCAGGTCTAAACCAGGTCTAAACCAGGTCTAAAGCAGGTCTAAACCAGGTCTAAACCAGGTCTAAAGCAGGTCTAAACCAGGTCTAAACCAGGTCTAAACCAGGACTAAATCAGGTCTAAACCAGGTCTAAACCAGGACTAAACCAGGTCTAAACCAGGTCTAAACCAGGTCTAAACCAGGTCTAAAGCAGGTCTAAACCAGGTCTAAACCAGGTCTAAACCAGGTCTAAACCAGGTCTAAACCAGGACTAAACCAGGGCTAAACCAGGACTAAACCAGGTCTAAACCAGGTCTAAACCAGGTCTAAACCAGGTCTAAACCAGGTCTAAACCAGGACTAAACCAGGGCTAAACCAGGACTAAACCAGGTCTAAACCAGGTCTAAACCAGGTCTAAACCAGGTCTAAACCAGCTCTAAACCAGGTCTAAACCAGGACTAAACCAGGACTAAACCAGCTGCTGTTGTTCTAAACAGGTTCTGGAAGGTTCTGGGTCTGTGGGTTTTCTCGGTGTTTCTTCGCGCTCAGAACACTCGTCCAGGACAATAGATTTGAGAGATTTGATCCTCACAAATATGGACGACACGTGAGACATTAAAGATATTCCACAGAGGTTTGAGGTGGAAATGTGAGTCCCGACGCGCCGCTGGTGCCGCTGGTGCAGCTGGTGCCGCTGGTGCCGCTGGTGCCGCTGGTGCCGCTGGTGCCGCTGGTGCCGCTGGTGCCGCTGGTGCCGCTCCTCCTGAACCTGATTAACCCTGAATGAGCTTTTGGCTTTGTGCTGCTCATCCACTAATACTTCATCTGAACCTGGACTTACACAATAATTATCACTCCCGGACTCTGTTTTTTCCATAAAACTCAGAGGAAATGAGCAGGAAACTCTGGTGTCTTGGTCCTGTTGCAGTAGCGGGTCAGATTTTCCATCGTTCTTGTATCTGTGGTGAATTTAATCCGCTTAAAGCACCATTAATGTGAAAGGGAAAAGACGAGTGCTTCACTGTTTCCTGTTCAGATCAATAGTTTCTGATTCAAAGTGACGTGAGGCGAAGGGGCCCAGGTCCCAGCGGAGGAGGAGAAGAAGAAGAACAAGAAGAACAAGAACAAGAAAAACAACAAGAACAAGAAGAACAAGAACAAGAAGAACAAGAACAAGAAAAACAAGAAGAAGAAGAAATAGAAAAAGTGATCTAACGATGACCCTGATGGTGCCGCCTCGGCTCCTCAGGCTCAGGTCGTTCCAGAGCCGAGGCCCCGGGACTGAAAAGGCTCCATCACCTCCACCCGGAGTCTGGAGACTGGAACAGCCACAGGGACCTGAGGGTCTGAGGCTGTGTGAGGCTCATAATAAGGAGGAGGAGTTAGGGAGGAGGAGGCAGGGAGGAGGAGTCAGGGAGGAGGAGTCAGGGAGGAGGAGTTAGGGAGGAGGAGGCAGGGAGGAGGAGTCAGGGAGGAGGAGTCAGGGAGGAGGAGTTAGGGAGGAGGAGTCAGGGAGGAGGAGGCAGGGAGGAGGAGTCAGGGAGGAGGAGTCAGGGAGGAGGAGTCAGGGAGGAGGAGTTAGGGAGGAGGAGTTAGGGAGGAGGAGTTAGGGAGGAGGAGTCAGGGAGGAGGAGTTAGGGAGGAGGAGTTAGGGAGGAGGAGTTAGGGAGGAGGAGTCAGGGAGGAGGAGTCAGGGAGGAGGAGTTAGGGACGAGGAGTCAGGGAGGAGGAGTCAGGGAGGAGGAGTCAGGGAGGAGGAGTTAGGGAGGAGGAGTTAGGGAGGAGGAGTCAGGGAGGAGGAGTTAGGGAGGAGGAGTCAGGGAGGAGGAGTCAGGGAGGAGGAGTTAGGGAGGAGGAGTTAGGGAGGAGGAGTCAGGGAGGAGGAGTTAGGGAGGAGGAGTCAGGGAGGAGGAGTTAGGGAGGAGGAGTTAGGGAGGAGGAGTCAGGGAGGAGGAGTCAGGGAGGAGGAGTTAGGGAGGAGGAGTTAGGGAGGAGGAGTCAGGGAGGAGGAGGCAGGGAGGAGGAGTTAGGGACGAGGAGTCAGGGAGGAGGAGTCAGGGAGGAGGAGTTAGGGAGGAGGAGTTAGGGAGGAGGAGTCAGGGAGGAGGAGTTAGGGAGGAGGAGTTAGGGAGGAGGAGTTAGGGAGGAGGAGTCAGGGAGGAGGAGTTAGGGAGGAGGAGTTAGGGAGGAGGAGTCAGGGAGGAGGAGGCAGGGAGGAGGAGTTAGGGACGAGGAGTCAGGGAGGAGGAGTCAGGGAGGAGGAGTTAGGGAGGAGGAGTTAGGGAGGAGGAGTCAGGGAGGAGGAGTTAGGGAGGAGGAGTCAGGGAGGAGGAGTCAGGGAGGAGGAGTTAGGGAGGAGGAGTTAGGGAGGAGGAGTCAGGGAGGAGGAGGCAGGGAGGAGGAGTTAGGGACGAGGAGTCAGGGAGGAGGAGTCAGGGAGGAGGAGTTAGGGAGGAGGAGTTAGGGAGGAGGAGTCAGGGAGGAGGAGTTAGGGAGGAGGAGTCAGGGAGGAGGAGTTAGGGACAAGGAGTCAGGGAGGAGGAGTCAGGGAGGAGGAGTTAGGGACGAGGAGTCAGGGAGGAGGAGTCAGAGAGGAGGAGTTAGGGAGGAGGAGTTAGGGAGGAGGAGTTAGGGAGGAGGAGTTAGGGAGGAGGAGTCAGGGAGGAGGAGTTAGGGAGGAGGAGTTAGGGAGGAGGAGTTAGGGAGGAGGAGTCAGGGAGGAGGAGGCAGGGAGGAGGAGTTAGGGACGAGGAGTCAGGGAGGAGGAGTCAGAGAGGAGGAGTTAGGGAGGAGGAGTTAGGGAGGAGGAGTTAGGGAGGAGGAGTTAGGGAGGAGGAGTCAGGGAGGAGGAGTCAGGGAGGAGGAGTCAGGGAGGAGGAGTTAGGGAAGAGGAGACTGATTTGGAGCCTCCGTGTCGGAGCGTTGAGCCCAGAGCCTCACAGGTCCAGTGTTTGAAGCTCCTCCTCGCTCCAGGTTCCGGGGCTTTGAAAAGCTCCTCAGGATTTGACTTTTGGGAAAATCAGGTCCAAGTGTAATTCCAAAGTCCTGTAGTAACAGGCAGATCTTCTGTGTGTGAAGAACAGGCAGGTTTGCCCCGTCCTGTTTGTCTTATTAAAGTGTCCGTTTTGTTTAAAGACCAATTTATCGAATCCAGAGTTTTAGTTCTGGAGAAAAGAGCGGAAAGAGTCTCTGGAGGAATAAGACACATCAGACCAGACGAGACAGAAGCAGGAAAGATCAGGACAGGAAAACCTCCACCAAGAGCCAGAAACTAGATTTATATTTATATATTTATATATTTATATATTTATATTTATATTTATATATTTACATTTATATATTTATATTTATATATTTATATTTATATATTTATATTTATATATTTACATTTATATATTTATATATTTATATTTATATATTCATATTTATATATTCATATGAGCGGCGCAGGAACAGACAGGTTCCCATGTTTTCCCTGTGTTTGTTTCTCCATCAACCCAAAGCATGCACAACGGGTCAAATGCAGGTTTAAAACAGAGACACTGGAGGACGGGTCAAATGCAGGTTTAAAACAGAGACACTGGAGGACGGGTCAAATGCAGGTTTAAAACAGAGACACTGGAGGACGGGTCAAATGCAGGTTTAAAACAGACACTGAAGGACGGGTCAAATGCAGGTTTAAAACAGAGACACTGGAGGACGGGTCAAATGCAGGTTTAAAACAGACACTGAAGGACGGGTCAAATGCAGGTTTAAAACAGAGACACTGGAGGACGGGTCAAATGCAGGTTTAAAACAGAGACACTGGAGGACGGGTCAAATGCAGGTTTAAAACAGACACTGAAGGACGGGTCAAATGCAGGTTTAAAACAGAGACACTGGAGGACGGGTCAAATGCAGGTTTAAAACAGACACTGAAGGACGGGTCAAATGCAGGTTTAAAACAGAGACACTGGAGGACGGGTCAAATGCAGGTTTAAAACAGAGACACTGGAGGACGGGTCAAATGCAGGTTTAAAACAGAGACACTGGATGACGGGTCAAATGCAGGTTTAAAACAGAGACACTGGAGGACGGGTCAAATGCAGGTTTAAAACAGAGACACTGGAGGACGGGTCAAATGCAGGTTTAAAACAGAGACACTGGAGGACGGGTCAAATGCAGGTTTAAAACAGAGACACTGGAGGACGGGTCAAATGCAGGTTTAAAACAGAGACACTGGAGGACGGGTCAAATGCAGGTTTAAAACAGAGACACTGGAGGACGGGTCAAATGCAGGTTTAAAACAGAGACACTGGAGGATGGGTCAAATGCAGAGAATCCTTGTGGAAAAGCTTCAGTTCAGTTCATGTCTCGTCTCCAGGGGCCCTGAACGAGAAGCAGACGTACGACTGGAGCTCGGAGGAGGACGAGGTGGACTCGAAGGACCCGAAGGACTCGAGGGCGCGGCCGGTCCAGGTGCTGCTGGTCAAAGACGACCACACGTTCGAGCTGGACGAGGCGGCGCTGACCCGGATCCTCCTCAACAGCAAAGTGCGAGACCTGGAGGTGGTGGCCGTGTCTGTGGCCGGAGCCTTCAGGAAGGGCAAGTCCTTCCTCATGGACTTCATGCTGCGCTACATGTACCACCACGTGAGGATTACTGTTACTATTACTATTACTATTACTATTACTATTACTGTTACTATTACTATTACTATTACTATTACTGTTACTATTACTATTACTATTACTATTACTATTACTATTACTGTTACTATTACTATTACTATTACTGTTACTATTACTATTACTATTACTATTACTATTACTATTACTATTACTATTACTGTTACTATTACTATTACTATTACTATTACTATTACTATTACTATTACTATTACTATTACTATAGTCACTACATGTACCACCACGTGAGGATTACTGTTACTATTACTATTACTATTACTATTACTATTACTATTACTATTACTATTACTATTACTATTACTGTTACTATTACTATTACTATTACTATTACTATTACTGTTACTATTACTATTACTATTACTGTTACTATTACTATTACTGTTACTATTACTATTACTATTACTGTTACTATTACTATTACTATTACTATTACTATTACTATTACTATAGTCACTACATGTACCACCACGTGAGGATTACTATTACTGTTACTATTACTATTACTATTACTATTACTATTACTATTACTATTACTATTACTATTACTATTACTATTACTATAGTCACTACATGTACCACCACGTGAGGATTACTGTTACTATTACTATTACTATTACTATTACTATTACTATAGTCACTACATGTACCACCACGTGAGGATTACTGTTACTGTTACTATTACTATTACTATTACTATTACTATTACTATTACTATTATTAAAGTTGAACTCTACCCCTATGAACTAACATCCACTCCACTCACAGAGGGGTTCAGGGGGTCAGGGGTCAGGTGCAGCAAACTGCCCCCGTGACCCAGATGGATTAAACAGGAGAAGATGGATGAAGTTGAACTTTGGTCCGTCTGAAGCTAAAGTCCGTTTCTAGAGGTGGTGGAATTCTGTCTGAAGCCAAAAAACGGCACAGATCAGTGTTTCCTCAGTGGAGATCTCACTGTGGTGTGATGGGGGCAAGTTCTGAACTAGTGCAGTGATGGGGGCAAGTTCTGAACTAGTGTAGTGATGGGGCAAGTTCTGAACTTCCACATAAAACACCAATTTGCTTCAGACTGAAGAAGCTTAACTCCACTTTAACCCATCTGACAACAGCCACGAGTCTCACAAACCAAACGCTCTGCCTGGTTCACTCATTAGTGTCTGGAAACGTTAGAAAACATCTTTATAAACACCTCACACTTCCCTCTGCTGATTTCCCACTGCACAAAAGCCCAAAAGACTCGATCACCGACGTCGTTTCTGATCCCATTTATTTACCAGTGAATTAGATTTTTGGAAAAACGCTTTAAAAAATCCATTCCCAAACCAGTTTTGTTGAACAACTTTCAGTTTCTCTTCTTCACCGTCAGTAGTCGATCTTCACTTGTTGCTTCTGGAGTCGTCAGTCGAGTCTTTCACACTAGTTTGTTTCCTTGACAGACTCACACACAGTGAGATCTCCACCGAGGAAACACTGATCTGTGCCGTTTTTTGGCTCCTGACAGAATTCACCTCCTCTAGACACAGACTTTAGCTTCAGACGGACCGCAGTTACACTCTAAGTATTATTATAGTCTCTTCACTGTGTTTGAGTCGTAACATTTATTAAATTGTGTAACTTTTCTGGTGGAGGGTCCGTCAAATGCTGAATGGGGAATGTTCCACAGTACGACATTAAACCTTTCTATCTCCATGGAAACCAAGGTCACAGGTCAGATCCATGGAGAGGCGACTCTGTGAAACCGCCTGTAATTCTGTAATCGCATAAATGTAAAGTCGAGGTGTTTAATGTCACACTGCGGAACATTCCAGGCAGAGCAGTGACATCTCCATAGAAACGAGCAGGTGACGGACCCTCCCGCAGTAAAGTGCCACAGTGCGGCTTTAATGGCCCTTGTTGTAACCCGGCTCTGGCCCCAGGCCCGGGAGGACTGGCTCGGGGACTCAGATGAGCCTCTGACGGGGTTTTCGTGGAGAGGAGGCTCCGAGCGCGAGACCACGGGGATCCAGATCTGGAGCGAAGTGTTTTTGGTCGACAAACCCGACGGCAGGAAGGTACCGGCTCACACTGTGACCTGTGTTTTATTCACACATCTACTCGTTCTGCTGAAATGTGGGAGATTCACGCTGGAGTTTGGACTCTGACTGTGTTTAGTGTTTGTCGCTTTACTCAAAGACGTGTGTGTGTCTCCCTCTGGTGGTCAGTGTGGGGTAAACGTGTGTGTGTGTCTCCCTCTGGTGGTCAGTGTGGGGTAAACGTGTGTGTGTGTCTCCCTCTGGTGGTCAGTGTGGGGTAAACGTGTGTGTGTGTCTCCCTCTGGTGGTCAGTGTGGGGTAAACGTGTGTGTGTGTCTCCCTCTGGTGGTCAGTGTGGGGTAAACGTGTGTGTGTGTCTCCCTCTGGTGGTCAGTGTGGGGTAAACGTGTGTGTCTCCCTCTGGTGGTCAGTGTGGGGTAAACGTGTGTGTGTGTCTCCCTCTGGTGGTCAGTGTGGGGTAAACGTGTGTGTGTGTCTCCCTCTGGTGGTCAGTGTGGGGTAAACGTGTGTGTCTCCCTCTGGTGGTCAGTGTGTGGTAAACGTGTGTCTCCCTCTGGTGGTCAGTGTGTGGTAAACGTGTGTGTCTCCCTCTGGTGGTCAGTGTGGGGTAAACATGTGTCTCCCTCTGGTGGTCAGTGTGGGGTAAACATGTGTCTCCCTCTGGTGGTCAGTGTGGGGTAAACGTGTGTCTCCCTCTGGTGGTCAGTGTGGGGTAAACGTGTGTGTGTGTCTCCCTCTGGTGGTCAGTGTGGCGTAAACATGTGTCTCCCTCTGGTGGTCAGGTGGCGGTGTTGCTGATGGACACTCAGGGCACGTTTGATTCTCAGTCGACGCTCAGAGACTCGGCCACAGTGTTCGCCCTCAGCACCATGATCAGCTCCATGCAGGTCTGTCTGGATCAGGTTTAATCCGATTATTCTGTTATTTTAAACTTTGGTTTTGTGTTTCAGGTTTACAACATCTCACAGAACGTCCAGGAGGACGATCTTCAGCATTTACAGGTAAAAACACGGGAACAAGAGAACGATACCAAACTGTACCATACTATACACCACTATACTGAACACCACTATACTGAACACCACTATACTGAACACCACTATACTGAACACCACTATACTGAACACCAGTATACTATACACCACTATACTGAACACCACTATACTGAACACCAGTATACTGAACACCACTGTACTGAACACCACTATACTGAACACCACTGTACTGAACACCACTATACTGAACACCACTATACTATACACCACTATACTGAACACCACTATACTATACACCACTATACTGTACAGTACTATACTGAACACCACTATACTGAACACCACTATACTGAACACCACTATACTGAACACCACTATACTGAACACCACTATACTATACACCACTATACTGAACATCACTATAATGAACACCACTGTACTGAACACCACTGTACTGAACACCACTGTACTGAACACCACTATAATGAACACCAGTATACTGAACACCACTATACTGAACACCACTATAATGAACACCACTGTACTGAACACCACTATACTGAACACCACTATAATGAACACCAGTATACTGAACACCACTGTACTGAACACCAGTATACTATACACCACTATACTGAACACCACTATAATGAACACACTGTACTGAACACCACTGTACTGAACACCACTATACTGAACACCACTATACTGAACACCAGTATACTATACACCACTATACTGAACACCACTATAATGAACACCACTATACTGAACACCACTATACTGAACACCAGTATACTATACACCACTATACTGAACACCACTATAATGAACACACTGTACTGAACACCACTGTACTGAACACCACTATACTGAACACCACTATACTGAACACCACTATACTGAACACCACTGTACTGAACACCACTGTACTGAACACCACTATACTGAACACCACTATACTGAACACCAGTATACTATACACCACTATACTGAACACCACTATAATGAACACCACTATACTGAACACCACTATACTGAACACCAGTATACTATACACCACTATACTGAACACCACTATAATGAACACACTGTACTGAACACCACTGTACTGAACACCACTATACTGAACACCACTATACTGAACACCACTATACTGAACACCACTGTACTGAACACCACTATACTGAACACCACTATACTGAACACCAGTATACTATACACCACTATACTGAACACCACTATACTGAACACCACTATACTATACACCACTATACTGAACACCACTATACTGAACACCACTATAATGAACACCACTATACTGAACACCACTGTACTGAACACCACTGTACTGAACACCACTATACTGAACACCACTATACTGAACACCACTGTACTGAACACCACTATACTGAACACCACTATACTGAACACCACTATACTGAACACCACTGTACTGAACACCACTGTACTGAACACCACTATACTGAACACCACTATACTGAACACCACTGTACTGAACACCACTATACTGAACACCACTATACTGAACACCAGTATACTATACACCACTATACTGAACACCACTATAATGAACACCACTATACTGAACACCACTATACTGAACACCAGTATACTATACACCACTATACTGAACACCACTATAATGAACACACTGTACTGAACACCACTGTACTGAACACCACTATACTGTACTGTACTATACTGAACACCACTATACTGAACACCACTATACTGAACACCACTATACTGAACACCACTGTACTGAACACCACTATACTGAACACCACTATACTGAACACCAGTATACTATACACCACTATACTGAACACCACTATACTGAACACCACTATACTATACACCACTATACTGAACACCACTATAATGAACACCACTGTACTGAACACCACTATACTGAACACCACTATAATGAACACCAGTATACTGAACACCACTGTACTGAACACCAGTATACTATACACCACTATACTGAACACCACTATACTGAACACCACTATACTATACACCACTATACTGAACACCACTATAATGAACACCACTGTACTGAACACCACTATACTGAACACCACTATACTGAACACCACTATAATGAACACCACTGTACTGAACACCACTATACTGAACACCACTGTACTGAACACCACTATACTGAACACCACTGTACTGAACACCAGTATACTATACACCACTGTACTATACACCACTATACTGAACACCACTATACTGAACACCACTATACTGAACACCACTATACTGAACACCAGTATACTATACACCACTATACTGAACACCACTATACTGAACACCAGTATACTGAACACCAGTATACTATACACCACTGTACTGAACACCACTATACTGAACACCACTATACTGAACACCACTGTACTGAACACCACTATACTGAACACCACTATACTGAACACCACTGTACTGAACACCACTATACTGAACACCACTATACTGAACACCACTGTACTGAACACCACTATACTGAACACCACTATACTGAACACCAGTATACTGAACACCAGTATACTATACACCACTATACTGAACACCACTATACTGAACACCAGTATACTATACACCACTATACTGAACACCACTATACTGAACACCACTATACTGAACACCACTATACTGAACACCACTGTACTGAACACCACTATACTGAACACCACTATACTGAACACCACTGTACTGAACACCACTATACTGAACACCACTATACTGAACACCACTATACTGAACACCACTGTACTGAACACCACTGTACTGAACACCACTATACTGAACACCACTATACTGAACACCAGTATACTGAACACCAGTATACTATACACCACTATACTGAACACCACTATACTGAACACCAGTATACTATACACCACTATACTGAACACCAGTATACTATACACCACTATACTGTACTGTACTATACTGAACACCACTATACTGAACACCAGTATACTGAACACCAGTATACTATACACCACTATACTGAACACCACTGTACTGAACACCACTATACTGAACACCACTATACTGAACACCAGTATACTATACACCACTATACTGAACACCAGTATACTATACACCACTATACTGAACACCACTGTACTGAACACCACTATACTGAACACCACTATACTGAACACCAGTATACTATACACCACTATACTGAACACCAGTATACTATACACCACTATACTGAACACCAGTATACTATACACCACTATACTGTACTGTACTATACTGAACACCACTATACTGAACACCACTATACTGAACACCACTATACTGAACACCACTGTACTGAACACCACTATACTATACACCACTGTACTGAACACCACTATACTGTACTTTACTGTACTATAAACCTGTGTATGTCATATTTAGTATATTTATACAGTATATCCATCCATCTTCTCCCGCTTAATCCACTCAGCCACTGTGCCGCCTCTACATTAAATTACAGTAAATAGGAACATAAACAGAGTCAGAATAGAATGACTTTTATCATGATGCACAACCCTAAACCTAAAGGCGCCGCACACGACAGGAGAATTTGTCCGATTTCCTCTCCCCGAGTTCAGGAGTCGTGACCCGACTTTGTGTCTCCGTGTGCGATTCTGAAGCCGCTGCTCCTCATGTGGAGTCAGTGTCAGATCAGAACCACCGAACATCAACAACGCGACGGAAACAGACGATAAAACAGAGTCAGGGGCAGAGGAGCGACGGACACAGAGACGCAACAAACAAACTCAGGATAGAGCGAAAATAAAGACTTTATTCCTCACCTGATGTAAAGTGGAACATTTAAAGTGCAGCGTCTGATCCACATCATCCAGAGAAATTATCCTCCGCAAATAATGACTCCAGTCCACAAACCCACACTGTTAATCCAGTTTGAAGCGTCTTTGAAAGTAAAAAGGCGAAAGTTGTTCCTCGTGTGTTTGTTTACGTCCACAGAGTGAAGCTGCAGATCAGACACAGTGACTCTACTTCCTGTGGACTTTATCTCCTCTTTTCTGCTTTAAAAACCCTGTGTCTGAAGTGTCGCTCCACATTTCACACACAATAATCCCACAGTTTGTGTCTAAAGTGGAAGTGCAGAGTCTGATCTTTAACACTTCAGAGTCTCAGAGCGACTGGTTTTACTGCAGACAGGAAACAGCTTTAGATCCTGTGCTCCTCACTCAGATCCTGCTGCATCTTTGCGATTGAGATTTAGAGTCTCATAAGTTTCTCCTCGTGTCTGTGGTGTTTGCGCATTTTGTTACACGTTTAAAAAATCGTTTAAGACCGAAAAATGTGCGTAGCGAACTTAACCTGCACGTGGGACACTCCCAACGCAGCACAAAGAAGAACAAATGGAGACAGAGTAAATTCACGGGCAGGTAAGTCCTAGTGCAGGACAAAGAAAAGGCCATAAAAACGATAAAACTCACTGCACTGTGTTAAATATTCCACTTCATCACAAATTTTGCCCTGGATTTAAATGTTGTTGATAAGTGAATGTGTTTTGTAGCTGTTCACTGAGTACGGGCGCCTGGCGATGGAGGAGACGTTCCTCAAACCGTTTCAGGTAAAATAATATCAATACTAAAGTTTGTGCTGTGATAAAAATCTGCTCCAGTCCAAAGATCGTGAATATTTTCCTGTTCTTCTTCAGTCCATGATCTTCCTGGTGCGAGACTGGAGTTTTCCGTACGAGTTTTCGTACGGACAAGAGGGAGGCATGAAGTTTCTGGAGAAGAGACTGAAGGTGAGTGTCCGGCTGTGAAGAACATAATAAAGTTCATAATAATAATTATTATATATTTGCCTGTTTTTTCCTCCCTGAGATCTCGGAGAACCAGCACGAGGAGCTTCAGAACGTGCGGAAACACATCCACTCGTGCTTCACAAACATCTCGTGTTTCCTGATGCCTCATCCCGGCCTCAAAGTGGCCACAAACCCGCACTTCGACGGACGCATCAAAGGTCTGAGACAAACACACCGCGGTTATTTCATTTACTCTAAACCAGGGGTGTCAAACTCATGTTGGTCCGAGGGCCGTATGCAGCCTACTTTGACCCCAAAAGGGCCGGATCAGAAAACTCAGTTCTCTCTTCAAGTTATTGTATTTTTCTCCGTGTCTCGTAGTGGTATTTAAGATTATATTCCTCGAGCAACGCCACTTGTTCCAAACACACTGAGCACAGATTTCCCATTCACCTCTGTCAACAAATAAGAATTAGACTATTTTTCTTGGGAAATCCTGAACTCAGCATCTGCTTTTCTCATTTTTTGACATTTTGCTGATGAGGGTCACGGTCGACAGTCAGAACGATCGTCCTTTAAGAGCGTTTGGAAAGAGGAAAGTCTTCATTTGTGCTGCTCTGGTGGGAGTCGCAACGTACAGAAACGCCAGAGACGCTGCTATGCTAAACGGTGAAGAAAATTAACAGAAAAATCTGAAAATTTTAAGTATTTTAATAGAAAAATCAGCCGAGGGCCAGATTAAAGGTCTTGGAGGGCCGGATCTGGCCCCCGGGCCGCATGTTTGACACATGTGCTCTAAATGTTCATGATTATATGAACAGACCTCCTGATCCACCTGAGCAGCTCATGGCAGCTGCAGTCGGAGGAACAGAAACCTTCTTCTGGAGCCTAACGTGGAGCTTCAGTCATACGAATCTAAGGAAGAACTAGTTCAGTTTAGTTCAGTCTTTATTTGTCAGGGACCGTGTACAAAATCCATGAATCTTTCTAAAAGAAGAGATGAACTGCAGCAGATTTAGCTCCTGCTACTTTCCCTCTGCAGGTGAACACACAGAATATTTACAATTTACAACAGAGCAACAAAAATACACAAGAAAACATCACAATTAATAAAACCTGACGTCCTAAACTCACAGCAGTAATGAGGTTAAATGTAGTTGTGCTGAATTTGTGAGTAAAAATGTCCAGTATCATGAGCCTGACCGTTTGAGTGTCTAGAATGAGCTTTTGTAGGTTTGCAGTAAAATGCTGAATGTCTCCAGACTGTTTCAGAGTCTGGAAGTTTATTCCACTGTTTCAGAGTCAGAAATGAAAAGGCGACTGTGCAAAGGCCGAGGATCTTTGTGGAATCGTACAGTTTCTGTTCGTTGTGGACGTGTGGATCGAGTCGTCTGTTCTGAGCAGAGTCTGATCAGTGTTTTCGAGGGAGGAGCAGCTTTATTCATCATTTTGAGTTTTTAGATTTTTTTCAGACCAACAGGATAAACAGTGACGTGTGGAATAATCACTGAAATATTCTAACACTGAAACAGGTGAAAGCGTCTGAGACGGTCGAGCTGTTCCTCATATGTCTCAGGGAAGAGATGTTATATTTGATTGAGTTTCACACATAGCAGACGCCAACTGAGGTCCAAACTTTAAAACAATGAGGTCTGGGGCTTCGTTAAATCAAACTCTGTGCTGTTTTCTTTGTGTTTTCAGGTGGAGCCGTTCAGTCCAAACAGAATCGTGTAGTGTCTGAATCTGCTCCTCACACTCAGCCCAGACTGTGCAGCTTCAACATGTGGAAGAACTTCCCCAAACAAATGTGGCCTCGGTCCAAAGTGCAGAGGAAGCAGCTTCTGCAGGAGGATCTGGACCAACATCAGCATCAGGAGAGAAGCTCGAGCAGGTTCAGGACAAACGAGTCTGAACGATTCCTCCGGTCTTCACCTTTCTGCGGCTCCACACAGAATCTGGTGCTTTCCTCTGGTCGTCGGCGTTTGAAGCCTGAAGGAGCTGCAGACGTTTCCTCAGGATTCACTCGCTGCACAGTCTGGGCTGAGTGTGAGGAGCAGATTCAGACACCACATGATTCTGTTTGGACTGAACGGCTCCACCTGAAAACAGAAGAAAAATCAAACTTCAAATAGAAAATCTGGATCTGTTTGTGCAGATTCAGTGAAAACCTGAGCCTCAGTCGTATGAGCTCCACCTGCTGACGGGAGGTGGAACTGAAAAAACTGCAGCAAACTGCTCATTATTCTAATGTCAAATCTTTCTTGTTTTTTGCTAAATGTGTGTGTGTGTGTGTCTGTGTGTATATATGTGTGTATATGTGTGTGTGTATGTGTGTATATGTGTATATGTGTGTGTGTGTGTAGAGATCGACGGGGAGTTCACAAATCACCTGAAGGCTCTGGTCCCGTGGCTGCTGAGTCCGGAGAACATCGATGTGAAGGAGATCAACGGGAGTCAGATCAGCTGCAGGGGGCTCCTCGAGTACTTCAAGGTCCCACACGAACGCAGGACATCTGAGCTCCGCCCGAGTCTGGCCCCCTCTAACTCCCTCTGTGCTCTTTCAGGCCTATATTAAGATCTACCAGGGAGAGGAGCTGCCACACCCCAAGTCCATGCTGCAGGTCAGAGCTGTGCAGAACCTCCTCTCCCTGTGGGAACTGTTCACTCTGATGTGTCTGTGATTCCAGGCCACAGCTGAGGCCAACAACCTGGCGGCCGTCGCAGCAGCGAAAGACCTGTACAATAAGAAGATGGAGGAGGTGAGACTGCAGGACATTTACAGCACAAATGTTTCACTTGATGAGTTCTTTAATGACTGCACAGCAAAAAGGCCCATCAGAAATAAGAAGAAAATACACATTTAGAGGTAAAAATGCCCTATTTTAAGTGACATTTTCTGCCAGTGCAGGAAGAAATTTTCACTTACCGAATTTTCTTAAAACAAGAGGAAATATGAATCTTGTTCTAAGCAGAAAACACGAGTTTCAAGTGTTTATGGACAGATTTTTCCCCTTATTGGTTTGAGGAGGAAGTTAAAGAGGCTTAACCTGGACTGAGTTAATATAAAAAGTGCTTAGAATAAGTTATAATATCGAGATAAGAGAAATCAGGATGAATAAAATCTCATCTTATTAAGTAAAAAAATCTTAAAATTGATCTTTGAAGATGAATCTGCTTAATTCAGGTCAGTTTAACTGTGTTAGAAACTCTTTTTGGCCGTGTGGACTCAGAACAACAGAAACTGGATTTAACAGAATCTGAACTTTTTCCTTTTGGCTCAAATATTCTGAGCCCAGAAAAAGTTGTGACATCATCAGAAACACAGAAAACCAAAAGCCCCAGAGGTGTTCAACCTAAACTCCTCCTCCTCCTCCTCTCCTCCTCCCTCTCCTCCTCCTCTCCTCTCCTCCTCCTCTCCTCCTCTTCTCCTCTTCCCTCCTCTCTCCTCCTCTCCTCCTCCTCTCCTCCCTCCTCCCTCTCCTCCTCTCTCCTCTCCTCCTCTCCTCCTCTCCTCCTCTCCTCCTCTCCTCCCTCCTCCCTCCTCTCTCCTCTCCTCCCTCTCCTCCTCCCTCCTCTCTCCTCCTCTCCTCCTCCTCTCCTCCCTCCTCCCTCTCCTCCTCTCTCCTCTCCTCCTCTCTCCTCTCCTCCTCTCTCCTCCCTCCTCCCTCCTCCCTCCTCTCTCCTCTCCTCCCTCTCCTCCTCCCTCCTCTCTCCTCCTCTCTCCTCCTCTCCTCTCCTCCTCAGGTGTGTGGAGGAGACCGTCCCTTCCTCGCTCCGTCGGAGCTCCAGTCTCGTCACGTGTCGATCCGGGAGGAGTCGCTGCAGCTCTTCCGCTCGGTGAAGAAAATGGGAGGAGAGGAGTTCAGCCGCCGGTACCTGCTGCAGCTGCAGAGCGAGATCGACGACGTCTTCGTTCAGTACATCAAACACAACGACTCCAAGAACATCTTCCACGCGGCGCGCACGCCCGCCACGCTCTTCGTGGTCATCTTCGTCATGTACGTGGCGGCGGGCATCACGGGCTTCGTGGGCGTGGACATCATCGCCAGTCTGTGCAACATGATCCTGGGGCTGGCGCTCATCACACTCTGCACCTGGGCCTACATCCGCTACTCCGGGGAATACCGAGAGCTGGGGGCCGTCATCGACCAGGTGGCAGGGGCCCTGTGGGACCAGGTACACACACTGACGCTACAGGTACACACGCTACAGGTACACACACACACACACTACAGGTACACACACACACACTGACACTACAGGTACACACACTACAGGTACACACACACTACAGGTACACACTGACGCTACAGGTACACACACTACAGGTACACACACACTTACACACACTACAGGTACACACACACTACAGGTACACACACACTACAGGTACACAAACACACACTGCAGATATTTTGTGCTGTATTTTTATTTGTATTATTATTACGCACAAACTGCTAATCAGCCACTAGGGGTCACAAAACACGTAGAATTTCACTTTTATCTAAGATGTGAACATTTCCAGAGTTAAAACATCCTCCAGAGTTAGAACCGAACAGACTTTTAGATTTAGCTGTAAGTTCCACCTCATGATATTTGACACTGATTCATTTAAACATGTGTAAAATCTAAATATTTCTCTGTTCTTTGACTCTTTCTCTGCTCTTTTGGCTTCTGAAGGGAAACACAAACGAGGTAAGATCACGTTTCCAGATCCGTTCAGACTCTGAAACGTTCTGAAGGTTCCTCGTGTCTCCTCCAGGCTCTTCATAAACTCTACAACGTCGCCGCCAACCACCGGCACCTGTACCACCACGCCTTCCCCGGGCACCACCCCGAGGAGGAGCGGGGCGACCGGGGGCGCCAGAGAGACTGAACCAGCCCCAGAACGCTCCAGGACCCTTCAGAACCCACTCCAGAACCCTTTAGAACCCACTCCAGAACCCTCCAGAACCTCCCAAAACCCTCCAGAACCCCTCCAAAACCCTCCAGTACCCTCCAGAACCAACACCAGAACCCTCCATAACCCTCCCGAACACCCCGGAACCCTCCAGAACCCTCCAAACCTGCACAGAACCCTCCAGAACCAACTCCAGAACCTTCCAGAACCCTCCAGAACCCCCCAGAAACCTCCAGAACCCCTCCAGACCCCTCCAGAACCAACTCCAGAACCTTCCAGAACCCCTCCAGACCCCTCCAGAACCAACTCCAGAACCTTCCAGAACCCCTCCAGAACCAACTCCAGAACCTTCCAGAACCCTCCAGAACCAACTCCAGAACCTTCCAGAACCCTCCAGAACCCCCCAGAAACCTCCAGACTCCCGCCAAACCTGCTGACAGGGACGAGCTGGAGTCTGAACTGTACATGGTCACAATAATGTTCTGAACTTTGTATGTAGAACCCAAGGGAGAACCTCACTGTAGAACAGACGGAACAGACGGAACAGACAGAACACACGGAACAGACGGAACACGGAACAGACGGAACACACGGAACACACGGAACAGACGGAACAGACAGAACACACGGAACAGACAGAACACACGGAACAGACAGAACACACGGAACAGACGGAACACACGGAACAGACGGAACACACGGAACAGACGGAACACGGAACAGACGGAACAGACGGAACACACGGAACAGACGGAACACGGAACAGACGGAACAGACGGAACACACGGAACAGACGGAACAGACAGAACACACGGAACAGACAGAACACACGGAACAGACAGAACACACGGAACAGACGGAACACACGGAACAGACGGAACACACGGAACAGACGGAACAGACAGAACACACAGAACAGACGGAACACACGGAACAGACAGAACACACGGAACAGACAGAACAGACAGAACACACAGAACAGACAGAACACACGGAACAGACAGAACACACGGAACAGACGGAACAGACAGAACACACGGAACAGACAGAACACACGGAACAGACAGAACACACGGAACAGACAGAACAGACAGAACACACGGAACAGACAGAACACACGGAACAGACGGAACAGACAGAACACACGGAACAGACAGAACACACGGAACAGACAGAACACACAGAACAGACAGAACAGACGGAACAGACGGAGCACACGGAACAGACAGAACAGACGGAACAGACAGAACACACGGAACAGACAGAACAGACGGAACAGACGGAACAGACAGAACACACGGAACAGACAGAACAGACGGAACAGACAGAACAGACGGAACAGACAGAACAGACGGAACACACGGAACAGACAGAACACACGGAACAGACAGAACACACGGAACACACGGAACAGACAGAACAGACAGAACAGACGGAACACACGGAACACACGGAACAGACAGAACAGACAGAACAGACGGAACACATGGAACAGACGGAACAGACAGAACAGACGGAACAGACGGAGGCTGGACCGGGAGCTGAGAGGAGGAGTCGCTGCACTCGTTTGACTTTTAAAGACGCACCGCGTAACTTTTCTGTTGTTTGTTGCCGTGGAGATGTTATTGTGTGTGATTAAGTGTCGCTCTGACCCGAAGAGCGACCGGAGAGACGTCTGAGACTAAACATGTCCTGGAACCAGTGATAGACCTGGTTTAGTCCTAGTTTAGTCCTGGTTTAGTTCTGGTACAGTCCTGGATTAGTCCTGGTTTAGACCTGGTTTAGTCCTGGTTTAGTCCTGGCTTAGTCCTGGTTTAGACCTGGTTTAGTCCTGGTTTAGTTCTGGTACAGTCCTGGCTTAGTCCTGGTTTAGACCTGATTTAGTCCTGGTTTAGTCCTGGTTTAGTCCTGGTTTAGTCCTGGATTAGACCTGGTTTTTCTATGAGCCGCTGCTTGAGAAGTACACAGAAAAGTTGTGATTAAAGGTGGGACTAAATTTGGAACAAATTCTGGACTGGACCAGGACTAAACCGGGTCTATACCAGGACTAAACAGGACTAAACCAGGGCTAATCCAGGTCTAAACCAGGACTAAACCAGGACTAAACCAGGTCTAAACCAGGACTAAACAGGACTAAACCAGGGCTAATCCAGGACTAAACCAGGACTAAACCGGGACTAAACCGGGTCTATCCCCTCTTATGGTCAGAAAGTCTCAGAAACGACAGTAAAAGTTCCGTCTCTTCGTCCTGCTCCGTCCCGTTTCTTCTACAATCTCTCGCTCTTCTTCTCTTTGTTTACGCCGCTCGATTTCCTCTTTAAAAACTCTGATGTGTCGATTCTTCGCTGCAACGTCGCTACGTGCGTCGCTACGTGCGTCGCTGCGTGCGTCGCTGCGTGCGTCTCTACGTGCGTCTCTACGTGCGTCTCTATGGGCGGGATGTTCAGCTGTTACCACGGTGACACAAACACAGACCGAAAAGTTTTAAGATCGTCCAAAAACCCGAGAACAAATCCCAAAATAAAACGGCTTCACGTACAGAAACGACGCAAAGTCACAGAGTCAGACACAAGTTCAAACGTTTAAACGAGAAACAAACGCAGAACGAACACAAACGTGTCGACATCGAACGCGCCGCAAACAGAAACGAAACGACACAAATACGAAAAGACGAAAACCAAGAAAACAGAAAAACTAATTAGTTGGGATTAAATTTGGAACAAATTCTGGACTGAACCAGGACTAAACCAGGACTGAACCAGGACTTAACCAGGACTGAACCAGGACTAAACCAGGACTGAACCAGGACTTAACCAGGACTGAACCAGGACTAAACCAGGACTGAACCAGGACTTAACCAGGACTGAACCAGGTCTAAACTAGGACTAAACCAGGACTGAACCAGGACTTAACCAGGACTAAACCAGGACTAAACCAGGACTAAACCAGGACTGAACCAGGACTTAACCAGGACTGAACCAGGACTGAACCAGGACTGCACCAGGACTAAACCAGGACTAAACCAGGACTAAACCAGGACTGAACCAGGACTAAACCAGGACTAAACCAGGACTAAACCAGGACTGAACCAGGACTAAACCAGGACTAAACCAGGACTGCACCAGGACTAAACCAGGACTGAACCAGTACTGCACCATTCCGGTAATGATAAAAGAAAAAGGAAAACACACACAACCCTTTACTTTATTTAATGTATTAAAATTTGTATTTATTTTCATTATATTATTTAATTAATTTTTTTCTTTCATATTACAGTTTTTGGTTAGTTTTTTCCTTTTGCACTTATTATTATTATTATTATTATTATTATTATTATTATTATTATTATTGTTATTGTTATTATTATTATTATTATTATTATTATTATTATTATTATTATTATTATCGTGCACACTGTAGACATTTACACATATGTATAGGCTAAGTGTGGCCTATTGTGGGATTATAATTTAAAACTGTGGAAAAAAATAAAACTGAAAACCAAACTGAATGTGGCTTTTCTTTGATTCTGTTCATATTCTGTGTTTAGAAAGAAAATAAATCAAATAAACGGCGCGTGTCGTTCGGCGGAATACGGCGACTTCTACGATCTCTAAACACAGTCTCTGAATAGAACCAAATAAACGCCACATCACCGTAACAAACGTGGAGCTGTTCCCCTGAGAGCGCCCCCTGCAGGACTTTTTCTGTGTTTTCTTGGTTTTTATCATTTTGTCGCTTCTCTATTTGCGGCGCGTTTGAGGACGACACATTTTTACCTGCGTGAAGTCGCCTCATCAAACTCAAACCTGCACAAAAACTGTCGATCGTTTGTGCTGCAAAAAGTTTTGTTTGTGCGATTCTGGTTCTTCAGATATTTGCGGTTTTATTTTTGGAATGTGAAACAGCCTCAAAACAGCAGAAAATTATAGAAAACGTTTCAGTTTTTAGTCATTTGCTTTTAATTCATATTTTATAATAACACAGACTTTTCCTCAGCCTCAGGTCGTTTCTCTTCTCTAGTTTTGTGGAGTTTGTCTCCGTCAGCTGAGCAGAAATGACGTCCTGTAATTACCACAGAAATAATAATGAAGAATTTTAGAAATAAACTCACACAAATGAAACTGTCACAGCACAAAACAGCACAAACCAAATACAAACGTTTTCTGTCATTTTCTTCCTGTTTTGAGGCTGTTTCACATTCTGAGGTTCTGGACGACGTCATCGACCAAAATAAAACTGTGAATATCTGAAGAACCAGAATCACACAAAATGAACTTTCTGCAGCACAAACGACTGACACAGTTTTTGTAGGTTTGTGTTTGATGAGGCGACTTCACACTGGTCACATTTGTCTTTGTTTCTTGCGCCGCGTTTGTTCATTTGCTCCACGTTCTTCTTTGTTCGTTCCTCGTTTAAACTCGAGTTTGTGAACTTTTCTCGTTTTTGTGCGTGAAGCCGTTTTCTCGAGCGGAGACTTTGCGTTTGAGCACCTCTGGCCTTTCCGGTCGGATTGTGTTCGAAATAAAACTCTGATACAAGTGGAGCTTGGGTAACAGAGCTTCAGACAGGGCAGTGCGTTCCGTTAGCGTCGCACCTCAGTCCTCTGATCACTGACGTCCCCGTTTTGTTCTCAGTGTCATTTAAAGATAATATCCTGCGTATATTTGTGGATGTTCCTGAAGCTCCATCGCATGAGGCGAGTCCGTGTCCGTCGCCTTCGAGCTCAAACACTTTTGTTGTCGTGACGATCTGGTTTCTGTGCCATAATTCTGTATAAAACGACGAGAACTTCGCACTTCAGTTTCTTGACACGGGTGCGTTGGAGGAGCCCGAGAACACACAGGAAACTGAGATTTATGAGGACGTACGGCGTTTTGGCACTTTAGCTCCAAAAGGTTTCATGACGACTTTAACTGAAGCATTTTCTCGTTCGTATCAGGTGATGGTTCTGTTCGTGTGTTGGATTATAACCTCCAGTGTGTGTATAAACATGTGTGTACAGCAACAGTCTTACTCCATATTTACAATGTCTCTGTACCCAGATCCTCTTCTGTTTTAGTTCAAATTTTATCTACTGTAAAATCCCAAATAAGAGTCGGGTGCAGGTGGATATTAGGTTTGGGCTGTATTCAAATTTTGATCCCGTTAAACCGTCTCATGTTTTCCCGGGGTTTACCCTTCGACTGTGACTCATTCAGAATTATTTTGTAGCTGCTCCTAGTCGCAGTTTTATATTTGAAGATGAGCCACAAGTTCTGATCAAACCAAACTTTGCAGCGCGTTCGATCGCATCAGCATCAGCGCAACGAGATGTTTTTATCAGCGCTTATACTGTATGCAAATGAGCTGTATGCAAATGAGCTGTATGCAAATGAGCCGTGGGTTTGAAGTTTGGTTTGTGTAAAACGTAAACAAATGTTTAAAGCTGCATTAAACACATTATTCCTCAGAGTCTAGAATGAGGAGGAAATGTAGAGCGGTGCAGAGGACCAATCACAGCCCTTATGTCTGCGGCAGAGGACCAATCACAGCCCTTATGTCTGCGGCAGAGGACCAATCACAGCCCTTATGTCTGCGGCAGAGGACCAATCACAGCCCTTATGTCTGCGGCAGAGGACCAATCACAGCCCTTATGTCTGCGGCAGAGGACCAATCACAGCCCTTATGTCTGCGGCAGAGGACCAATCACAGCCCTTATGTCTGCGGCAGAGGACCAATCACAGCCCTTATGTCTGCGGCAGAGGACCAATCACAGCCCTTATGTCTGCGGCAGAGGACCAATCACAGCCCTTATGTCTGCAGCGTTTTGAGGCGTCGGTAGAAAGTTCGGGAGGTGCAGGTCGGACGCTGTAGGAGCCGCACGTCCACACAAACACGTTTGGATCAGAACCATAAATTGTTCTTTACCGTCTCCTCCGTGAAAGTCTGACTTCGCCCTCGGGAACTTTCTCCTCTTCAGCCTCGTCCCCTCTCGACTCTCGGCTTCAGTAAAACGTCTCCATCACAAACTTTTGGGCTCAACATCCACATGAAGTGTCAGTCGGGTTTTTTTCTTCTTCCTCGCTGCGTGTGGAGGGAAATCTCCGAGCGGAACCACGTTTGAAGAGGAGAGAGAGCGGAGGGAGAAAGTCCTGCTGTGGGTTTAGCTCCTGATGCAGATTTTTAGAATGACGGTGATGAAACTGATACCGCAGGATTACCGCCAAACCCTAGTGTGTACCGTATTTTTTGGAGTACAAGGCGCATTAAGTGGGCGTCCTCGATCCATCGGCAGATCGTGGCGTCACTCCCCCGGCGTCGCCTCTGTCTCGGTGAATGTGAGTTCTTCTGTCGGCCAACGCTCCCACACAGCTCGACATTTAACTCTGGACAAGTTGACACCGATATCTTGTGTTTGGAGTTCTTTGGTTAATCCACGCGGAATGACGGCAGCACCGAGTTAGTTTGCTTCACTTGGGCGTGAGTAAACATCAGAGTCCTTCAAGGAGTTGATTCTGACAAACCGCACCCGCCCGTACCCGTCATACCACAATCCCGAGCCGAGCCGAGCCACAGCTTTGGACTCTCCGCTCGCTGATTTACTTTTCAGCTCAGAGTCATTTTGACCCGCAGGACGTCACATGTGCGGTTTGAAAATGAAAGTGGCAGAGATTTGCGGGAACACGTGCGGCAAAAACATTTAGATTTTACTAATCTAATCATCCTGTAAAAACAACTGCATTTTTGCATTTCACTCAAACACAGCCCTGTTTTTTGTAGATGTTTTCTAAACCGCAGATTAGACCCGCGCTCTCCTGCGTCCGACACAGCACAACATTTTTCACCCGTTTCATTCAAATTTGGGGGTATTTGCGGGGACCCGAACCCGTGCAGGACTCTGGTCATGTCTCTGAACAGGGGCCATTTTGGTCCTCACACACACCAGAATATGATGATGAAGCACAGTACGTGTCACTCCACAAGGCTTCGGACTACGGCCGCTGTGACGCTCCGACAATCCATCCAGCGGTGCGGCTTCGGGGCTTAACAAAGTCGTACGAAAACATTTTGACAGATTTTTTTAGCGCCGTGGACCACAGCAAATCTGTTTGAGGTCAGTGAGCACAACTAGAATTAACACATAAGGTGAGTCTAATGTCGGTGCTGAAGACAGAAGTGGAGCTGCAGCGACAGGAGCAGGACTGACGCTGCGTCGTCTCTACACAAACCAAACCTAAAACCACACGGCTCATTTGCATAAACTATAAGCGCTGAAAAGCACAGCCGCTCCTCCTGATGCGGTGGATGAACGTTCTCGCTCTGCTGCTCCACACTCGCTGCGTCTGTCGTCTGTTCGGATAAAGAAACGTCTGCGTGTTGTGGAGGGTTTGAGCGACTTTCCGTGATTCAGGAGTCGCCTTCACATGTGGGAAACTCTCCTGAAACGCTCCGGAGAGATTCTGACGGAACGTTTCAGGTGAACTCGCCTACGTCTGTGCAGAAAGTCGCCTGAATTATCGTCGCACGGGGTAAAAGAATCTGAGTTCCAGATTTTCCCAGATTTTTGTGAGGCAGGAATTAGTCGCCCCAAATCACCGCCTGGACTCAAATAAACGCTCCGGCTCTTATTTGGTTTTATTTTTTATTGTTATTAAGAAAGTCTTACGATGATTTGAGTAAATTTCACTTGACAAATAAAATTATCTGCCAGTGGAACAAGACTTTTTGTCCTTAAAATATGAAAATACATTTTTGCTGCACTTCAAATAAGAAACAAAACTGAATGTTGCTTGAATTAAGAAAAAAAAAAACACTTATTCCATTGACAGATCATTTCACTCATCAAGTTGAATCGACTCAAAGTGAAACATTCTTAATTTAAGTCATTTGAACTTACACAGATATTGTTTTTTTTCCATATGTGTTCATTGCCTTTGTATTATGAATCCTGTAGTTCTGGGTCGGACCTGTCGCCCTTGGGTTCACACTCTGTTTGAGCCTCCTGAGCCCAAACGTTCACGTCCTAATAAATCTCACATGTTCTAGGTGAGAAGGCGTGTGGGGTTTTTCTCGACGCCATAATTCTGTAAAAGTGAAAGATCTTGAAGACGGACAGAAGCAGATCCAGAGGTTTGGAGGTGTCCAAGGACCAGGGGACTTCAGGTGAATGTGATGTGGGCGGTGGAGGCCCAGGGCTCAAGAAGAAAAAGCAGAAGAAGCAGAAGAAGGTGAAGAAAGAGAAGAAGCAGAAGAAGGAGAAGCGGAAGAACGAGAAGAAGAAGAACAAGGAGAAGCAGAACAAAGAGAAGAAGCAGAAGATCAAGAAGGAGAAGCAGAAGAAGGAGAAGCAGAAGAAGGAGAAGCAGAAGAAGCAGGAGAAGCAGAAGAAGGAGAAGCAGAAGAAGCAGGAGAAGAAAGAGAAGAAGCAGAAGAAGGAGAAGAAGGAGAAGCAGAACGAGAAGCAAAAGGAGAAGCAGAACAAAGAGAAGAAGCAGATGATCAAGAAGGAGAAGCAGAAGAAGGAGAAGCAGAAGAAGGAGAAGCAGAAGAAGGAGAAGAAGGAGAAGAAGGAGAAGCAGAAGAAGGAGAAGAAGGAGAAGCAGAAGAAGGAGAAGCAGAAGAAGGAGAAGCAGGAGAAGCAGAAGAAGGAGAAGCAGGAGAAGCAGACGGCCGGAGTGTCCTGTAGTTCTGGGTGTAACTTCACGTATTCTAAAATGACAATGGCACAAACTCTTTTGGTAAAAACTTGAGTCCCATAAATGTGTTCAGAAGTGAGAGGAGCTCCAGAGACGCCCCATTCGCTCTGGGGGATTTCAGTTAAGGAAAACAATAAACTGGGAAAACAATTTGTTATTTCATGATTCTGTTTTATGGAAACAACAAAACAGATTTCGACCTCTATTTCCACTTTCCCTTTTTTAATTTAAAGTTTATTTCAAATACACCAATCAAAAAACAGCCCTGTGCCTATTTTAATGTTGATATTTTATTCTCTTTGGTTTATTTGAAGTTCTGCTGCTGAAGGATGCGTTGCAGTTGAGTTTATATTATAATAAAAAAACACACACACACAAATATAAGTAAAATGGAGGTAAAATCTATAGTTAAACAAAAGATGAAGGAAAAATAGCCACAAAAAAAAAAGAGGGGGGATATCGAGAGGAGATAGACTTTTTGATTTTATAGTAATTTACCTTTAATTTTATGGTACCACCGACTATGAAGTTCAGGAAAAAGTGGGGTCAATGAGGTAAACAACGGGAAACAGGAAAACAGATGTTTTAATTTCTAGATTAAGGTTTGGACATTCAGGATGAAATTATACATTACATAAAATAGGAAAACATAACAGCGGCATTGAGACAACTGTGGCCAACCAGAAACAGTAGAGCATGAATTTATGGATCCGAACACATATACAGAGGAAAGAAATATAATGAAGGAAGCATCAAGGACCTTCAAATGAAATTTGACTTAATACAACTATTACAGCAGCTCCCAAGAAATAGAAGTTTCAAAGTTTTATTTCAGTTTGTGAGGGACATTAATTTGATGAACAGGATTTGATGGATTATTTTTCTTTAGTTATTATTTGATCGCTGTTGTTATTAGTAATATTCTTATTTTCTGTATGTATTTCCTGTTTTGTTGTGAGTCAGTCGCGTTGCAGTTCACACTCCTTATCAGTTGGCGGCGCTAATGCGCCAGGAGTTGTTTGCCAATAAAACTCCACTGTGGCTCATGCTCAGGTCGGCGTGAGGGACAAACCTGTGAATTGGTGGATTTTTCGGATTCCAAACTGCCTCTTCCTCCACGGTGAGTTGTTGAGCATCAATCGGTGAACTCTTTTTGTGATTCGCGCTCGTATTTGTGTTGCTAACAGCTCTTAGCGTCTTGTTTGTTAGCGCCGCTACGCTCCCATTCAAAACCCCTGTGTATATTAGCGCCGTTTACTCGCGCCTGGAGTTTGGGAAACACCGATTATACGAATTAAATACTGAAAGCTTTCGAGTTTATATTCAAGCCGAAATGGAGATAACAATCTGCTTTACTAGAAACATTCATTCAGTTATTCATTTATTTTCGCCTTTTGAACTGATATGGTCCATTTTGACAAGTTTTTGAGCGACCGCTACATAAGCTACAGGCTTCAATTTAGTTTTTCCTTATTAAAAATGAACTGTCGCAGCTACGACTATTTTTGATTTGTTGCGCATCTTGAATTATTAATCTGATCATCTGCTTGAGTATTTTGATCTCTACTTAAGTCATTTAATTTACTGAGTACAATTGAATTGAGTATTTTTGATGTATAAGTATTAAAGTCTCCTGAGGAATCAAAAAGCAGCGGTTTCAGTTATTACCGTCATTAAAAACTGCAGTGCATAAGGACCTAATATAATAGTATAATTTATTCATATCTAAATTCAGCACAAATAAATATGTGGCTGTGTTTTCAGTTTATAGAGCAGGTGGTGCAGGGGGAGTGTTCGTAAACAGTGACGTAGGTCGCGCACACATTTTGCCAACAGAAGTACGGCAGAACTCAGTAGTTTGTCGAGCCCTGCCAAAGGATTATCGTCAGAAGATCAAGAATATTTCCTCAACAAAATGGACTTTGGCAAACGGTGTTCGACTGTCAGATCCTCGTATGATCAGTGAGTAAAACTGTAAAACTTTAGTCCACCGGTAGAATATCGATTCTGACACACATTTTGGTGCTGGAAATGCTTTTATCTCCGTCTTCTTCTGTCCGGGATCAGTCTGAAGGAATTGGAATGAACGGGGAACAATGACAGTTCTGTTGCCAAAATGCAAGCTCATCTTTTTTTTAAAATCACTTCCGTCCTAAAAGGGTCTATTCGTACAAGACGCTTCTAAACTGAAATGTCCTTTTGAAATCCTGCGTTTCCCGTGGTCGGCTGTAAATACAGTAAATCCAGGCCTGTTCTGCTGTTACTTTCACTGTGGACCTGATACAAGAGGCTAAACGCCTCAGTCGAGTTTGATCGACTTTCCCACTGAGAAACACAGAGCCAGAGCTGCACATACGTCCTGCTGGAGCTTCTGAATGGTTTAGGTGCAAGACACAAAATAATTCTTAATCACAGTCAAACTGTGTACCCCGGTAAAATGCTGAGAAGGTTTAACGGTATAAAAATTTGGTGTGATTTTACTTGACATTTCCTTTCTTTTGTTCTAATGCAGAGCTACAAGATCCACCAGCAGAATGACGTTCACGTGTGACCAGTGTGGAAAGGTGTGGCCAAAACCTTGTGACCTGAAAAGACACTACAGAACTCACACAGGAGAAAAACCGTACAGCTGTGATGTTTGTGAAAAGACTTTTTCACAGTCAAACTCCTTAATATCACATATGAGAATCCACACAGGAGAAAGACCGTACAGCTGTGATGTTTGTGAGAAAACCTTTTTACAGTCAGGACACCTGGAATCACACATGAGAATCCACACAGGAGACAAACCGTTCAGATGTGACCAGTGTGGTACGGAATTTAGAAAAGCTGGTACCCTCTATAACCATATGAGAGTCCACACAGGGGAAAAACCGTACAGATGTGATGTTTGTGAAAAGACATTTTCACAGTCAAGCCACTTGGAAAGACACATGAGAATCCACACAGGAGAGAAACCGTACAGGTGTGACCAGTGTGGGAAGGAATTTAGAGAGTCAGGTACCCTCCATAAACATATGAGAGTCCACACGGGAGAGAAACTGTACAGATGTGAAATTTGTGAAAAGGCATTTTCACATCCAAGCTCCCTAGAAACACATATGAGAATACACACAGGAGAAAAACCATACAGCTGTGACCAGTGTGGGAAGGTGTGGCCCAGACCTTTTGACCTGAAAAGACACTACAGAACTCACACAGGAGAGAAACCGTACAGATGTGATGTTTGTGAAAAGACTTTTTCACTGTCAGCCCACCTACAATCACACATGAGAGTCCACACAGGAGAGAGGCCGTACAGATGTGATGTTTGTGAGAAAACATTTACACTGTTGGGTCACCTAGTGTCACATAAGAGAATCCACACAGGAGAGAAACCATACGAGTGTGACCAGTGTGGGAAATCTTTCTCTCGATCGTCCGATCTCAATAGACACAAGAGAACTCACTCCTGGCTGATTCAATATGAGTGTGACCAGTGTGAAGAGGCTTTTAGAACATCCCAGCAGCTCTCCAGTCACTACCGAACGCACACAGGAGACGAACCAGACGACTGTAGAAAGAGGGAAGACTTTCAGGTCTGTGAGGAACCGTCTGAAACATGTCCAAATGTTCCAGAGAGAAAAGCTGCAGCTCTGACCAGTGTGGGAGGACTTTGAGACAAGCTGCTCATCTGAAGGTGGTGGAGCCTCTTGAACTCCCTAAAGGACAAAGAGCTGCTGAGGCCGGTGTTCTGCTGAAATGAGCCCCATCGAAATGAGCTCCCAGCAGCCTAAATCCACAGTGACGTCTATCAATTCACGCTGCCCCGTCGAAATAATCAACCTTACGTTTTTCCGTTTACAGTTGTACAGATCCAGTAAAGACTGACCCTGACCTCCCCAGTTTGAAAACATATTTCTCTGGATTAGAGACAGCGGGTTTGATGCTGTTTGCACACGGTGATCACACTTTCTACTTTAGTTATGTCACATTTACACTCGTTTATCTGAATCTGCGTAGTTCATTTGGACAGTCGTATTCTGCCCAAACAGGCTCAGACTAAAGGAGCACATATCGACAGACCAATTTAATCATCGAATAATGACCCACTGTAGAATCACAGTTATTCACTCATTTATATGAATTTGGGCAGAGGGAGCAAATCTTGACTCTATCTTTTCCCAAATAAAGCACCACTAGAGGGCGCACACCTCACCTTTGTGACACTGGGGACAATTCCTGCAAATCAATTTTACTTCTATAGCGCCAATAACAATGGACCCTCCTCTTAGTCCTGAAAAAGGGACAACAGAAGAAAAGATTTATTTCAATAATATGAATCTTCCTGTGGGCTCACCACTCATTGAGAGGTTCATAGGGGGTCAGGTGCTATGAGGATTGGGCAGCAAACTGCCCCTGCGACCCAGCCGGATAAAGCGGGAGAAGATGGATGGATGAATTGTTTTTATTTATTTTATTATTTTTTCATTGAAAGAGTTTCGTCCTTAGGTACACTTATTCAACTGGCAAAAAAACAAAAAAAAACTTAAAACATTTTCTGTCTGTATTTCCTGTTTTGTTGTGAGTCAGTCGCGTTGCAGTTCACACTCCTTATCAGTTGGCGGCGCTAATGCGCCAGGAGTTGTTTGCCAATAAAACTCCACTGTGGCTCATGCTCAGGTCGGCGTGAGGGACAAACCTGTGAATTGGTGGATTTTTCGGATTCCAAACTGCCTCTTCCTCCACGGTGAGTTGTTGAGCATCAATCGGTGAACTCTTTTTGTGATTCGCGCTCGTATTTGTGTTGCTAAAAGCTCTTAGCGTCTTGTTTGTTAGCGCCGCTACGCTCCCATTCAAAACCCCTGTGTATATTAGCGCCGTTTACTCGCGCCTGGAGTTTGGGAAACACCGATTATACGAATTAAATACTGAACGATTTTGAGTTTATATTCAAGCCGAAATGGAGATAACAATCTGCTTTACTAGAAGCATTCATTCAGTTATTCAGTTATTCATTTATTTTCCCCTTTTGAATTGTTTTGGTCCATTTTGACAACTTTTTTAAGCTAACGCTAAATAAGCTATAGGCCTTTGTTTAGTTTTTCCTGAACTGATGTAGCTACGATTGTTTTTGATTTGTTGCGCCACTTTAATTATTCATCTGCTTGAGTATTTTGATCTCTACTTAAGTAATTTGATTTACTGAGTACAATCGAGTATTTTTGATATATGAAAAAGTGCACTTCCCTTTTTGATTAATGAATGAATTATTGATCCATGAATGTGTTTAATAGTCAGATGCACATTTAGTTTTAAATCTTTAATACGGGTTATTTGTGTTTTATTGACACCTCAGGCTCCTTTAAGAACCAGCCTTCTGATGCGGCCAATTGTAATTACCCGTTATTTTCTGTGGGCGTGGTCAATCTCCTGGACTGTTAGAGTTACAAATACATTCTGGTGGTAATGGATAATTTTATGTGGCCATAGCGGCTTGACAAAGCCTGATCTGGTCAGATCTTAGTGCTGGTGGTGGTTGGAGGGGCCGATGGCGCCGATTGGCTTGACAGCCGCGCTTTTGTCAGTCTGCCCCAGGGCAGCTGTGGCTACAACAGAGTCTCACCACCACCGGGTGTGGAGTGAATGAATAATGCTGTGTAAATAATGCTGCGTAAAACGTCTTTGTGACGTGTGTCTGTGAAAAGCACTATATAAATAAACACTTAATATGCGCTTTGCACAGGCGTACGCCACAAAGAACAAGTCGGCTAAAACAGTGGTGGACAAGTCCATGCGCACTCAGCTTTGTTGCCGTATTCGGGATATTTCGTAAACATGCCACAGTATCCCGGTTACTGTCGGAATGTCCCCGCTACAATATCCCAGTTTCTCATTACTGGGATATTGGCTTATTCGGGATACTGAAAACGGGACACTGCGTATACATGGACCATGACGAAACCGGGATATTCAAAAAACTCGATCATAACCGGGATACTGATGTGCAGGTAAACACAATTAAACAGTCTTACTCGGGTTGGCTGGTAATGCGGTAATACGGTAAACCGAGGAATCAAAAAGAAGCAACGGTATCAGTTTCTTTACCGTCATTTAAAAAATCTGCAGTGCATAAGGACCTAATATAATATTATTTATTGATGCCTAAATTAGTTTGCGCAGCACAAATAAATGTGTGGTTGTGTTTTCAATTTAGCCCTATGTCCTGGTTCAGTCCCGGTTCAGTCCCGGTTCAGTCCTGGTTCAGTCCTGGTTCTCGGCTCGTTGTGGTGTGTATATATTTATACGCTGCTAATGACACGGTGTAGATTTTGTTCTGGTGTTTGTGGCTCTAAACCAACGAGAATTCCAGCCACACTCCAAATGTCCGAACGGTTTCTCCTCAGCACGTTAAAGTCTGCAGTTACTTTCACTGTGGACCTGATACAAGAGGCTAAACGCCCCAGTCGAGTTTGATCGACTTTCCCACTGAGAAACACAGAGCCAGAGCTGCACATACGTCCTGCTGGAGCTTCTGAATGGTTTAGGCACAAGACACAAAATAATTCTTAATCACAGTAAAACCGTGTACCCCGGTAAAATGCTGAGAAGGTTTAACGGTATCAAAATTTGGTGGGATTTAACTTGACATTTCCTTTCTTTTGTTCTAATGCAGAGCTACAAGATCCACCAACAGAATGACGTTCACGTGTGACCAGTGTGGAAAGGTGTGGTCAAAACTTTGTGACCTGAAAAGACACTACAGAACTCACACGGGAGAAAAACCGTACAGCTGTGATGTTTGTGAAAAGACTTTTTCAGAGTCAGGCAAACTAGCATTACATATGAGAGTCCACACAAGAGAGAAACCCTGCAGATGTGACCAGTGTGGGAAGGAATTTAGAAAGTCTCGTGCCCTGTATAAGCATATGAGAGTCCACACAGGGGAGAAACCGTACAGATGTGATGTTTGTGAAAAGAAATTTTCACAGTCAGGCAGCCTAGAAACACACATGAGAGTCCACACAGGAGAGAGGCCATACAGATGTGATGTTTGTGAAAAGACTTTTTCACAGTCAGGCAACTTAGAACGACATATGAGAATCCACAGAGGTCAGAATCTGTACAAGTGTGACCAGTGTGGAATGGAATTTAGAGATTCTGATAACCTCCATAAGCATATGAGAGTCCACACAGGAGAGAGGCCATACAAATGTGACATTTGTGAAAAGACATTTTTACAGTCAAGCCACTTAGAAAGACACACAAGAATCCACACAGGAGAGAAACTGTACAGATGTGACCAATGTGGAAAGGTGTGGCCCAAACGTGCTGACCTGAAAAGACACTATAGAATTCACACAGGAGAAAAACCATACAGCTGTGACCAGTGTGGGAAGGTGTGGCCCAGACCTTTTGACCTAAAAAGACACTACAGAACTCACACGGGAGAGAAACCGTACAGCTGTGATGTTTGTGAAAAGACTTTTTCACTGTCAGCCCACCTACAATCACACATGAGAGTCCACACAGGAGAGAGGCCGTACAGATGTGATGTTTGTGAGAAAACATTTACACTGTTGGGTCACCTAGTGTCACATAAGAGAATCCACACAGGAGAGAAACCGTACAGCTGTGACGAATGTGGGGAATCTTTTTCTACATCATCCAATCTCAACAGACACAAGAGAACTCACTCCTGGCTGATTCAATATGAGTGTGACCAGTGTGAAGAGGCTTTTAGAACATCCCAGCAGCTCTCCAGTCACTACCGAATGCACACAGGAGACGAACCAGACGACTGTAGAAAAAGGGAAGACTTTCAGGTCTGTGAGGAACCGTCTGAAACATGTCCAAATGTTCCAGAGAGAAAAGCTGCAGCTCTGACCAGTGTGGGAGGACTTTGAGACAAGCTGCTCATCTGAAGGTGATGGAGCCTCTTGAACTCCCTAAAGGACAAAGAGCTGCTGAGGCCGGTGTTCTGCTAAAATGGGACGAAGACGGAACAATTCCTGCAAATCAATTTTATTTCTATAGCGCCAAATAACAATGGACCTTCCTCTTAGACCTGAAAAAGGGACAACAGAAGAAAATATTTATTTCAATAATATGTATTGTTTTTATTTATTTTATTATTCTTTTCATTGAAAGGGTTATTCAACTGGCAAAAAAATAAATAAAATAAACCTAAAACATTATTTTTCTTTCTGTCTGTATTTCCTGTTTTGTTGTGAGTCAGTCGCGTTGCAGTTCACACTCCTTATCAGTTGGCGGCGCTAATGCGCCAGGAGTTGTTTGCCAATAAAACTTCACTGTGGCTCATGCTCAGGTCGGCGTGAGGGACAAACCTGTGAATTGGTGGATTTTTCGGATTCCAAACTGCCTCTTCCTCCACGGTGAGTTGTTGAGCATCAATCGGTGAACTCTTTTTGTGATTCGCGCTCGTATTTGTGTTGCTAAAAGCTCTTAGCGTCTTGTTTGTTAGCGCCGCTACGCTCCCATTCAAAACCCCTGTGTATATTAGCGCCGTTTACTCGCGCCTGGAGTTTGGGAAACACCGATTATACGAATTAAATACTGAACGCTTTTGAGTTTATATTCAAGCCGAAATGGAGATAACAATCTGCTTTACTAGAAGCATTCATTCAGTTATTCAGTTATTCATTTATTTTCCCTTTTTGAATTGTTTTGGTCCATTTTGACAACTTTTTTAAGCTAACGCTAAATAAGCTATAGGCCTTTGTTTAGTTTTTCCTGAACTGACGCAGCTACGATTGTTTTTGATTTGTTGCGCCACTTTAATTATTCATCTGCTTGAGTATTTTGATCTCTACTTAAGTCATTTGATTTACTGATTACAATCGAGTATTTTTGATATATGAAAAAGCGCACTTCCCTTTTTGATTAATGAATGAATTGTTGATCGATGAATGTGTTTAATAGTCAGATGCACATTTAGCTTTAAATCTTTAATACGGGTTATTTGTGTTTTATTGACACCTCAGGCTCCTTTAAGAACCAGCCTTCTGATGCGGCCAATTGTAATTACCCGTTATTTTCTGTGGGCGTGGTCAATCTCCTGGACTATGAGAGTTACAAATACATTCTGGTGGTAATGGATAATTTTATGTGGCCATAGCGGCTTGACAAAGCCTGATCTGGTCAGATCTTAGTGCTGGTGGTGGTTGGAGGGGCCGATGGTGCCGATTGGCTTGACAGCCACGCTTTTGTCAGTCTGCCCCAGGGCAGCTGTGGCTACAACAGAGTCTCACCACCACCGGGTGTGGAGTGAATGAATAATGCTGTGTAAATAATGCTGCGTAAAACGTCTTTGTGACGTGTGTCTGTGAAAAGCACTATATAAATAAACACTTAATATGCGCTTTGCACAGGCGTACGCCACAAAGAACAAGTCGGCTAAAACAGTGGTGGACAAGTCCATGCGCACTCAGCTTTGTTGCCGTATTCGGGATATTTCATAAACATGCCACAGTATCCCGGTTACTGTCAGAATGTCCCCGCTACAATATCCCAGTTTCTCATTACTGGGATATTGGCTTATTCGGGATACTGAAAACGGGACACTGCGTATACATGGACCATGACGAAACCGGGATATTCAAAAAACTCTATCATAACCGGGATACTGATGTGCAGGTAAACACAATTAAACAGTCTTACTCGGGTTGGCTGGTAATGCGGTAATACGGTAAACCGAGGAATCAAAAAGAAGCAATGGTATGAGTTTCTTTACCGTCATTTAAAAAATCTGCAGTGCATAAGGACCTAATATAATATTATTTATTGATGCCTAAATTAGTTTGCGCAGCACAAATAAATGTGTGGTTGTGTTTTCAATTTAGCCCTATGTCCCGGTTCAGTCCCGGTTCAGTCCTGGTTCAGTCCTGGTTCAGTCCTGGTTCATTCTTGGTTCAGTCCTGGTTCAGTCCTGGTTCAGTCCTGGTTCTCGGCTCTTGTGGTCCGTATATATTTATTAGGGCCTGACCGATATATCGGTCGGCCGATATAATCGGCCGACACGGGCACTTGGAAACATATCGGCGATCGGCCTAAATCTTGCAGATCTGGGCCGATATTCCATGTGGATGTTTTCCTTCGTTCTAAAGATCAGACTCTATATTCTGCCCATTTAATCCAGTTTACAGACAGATAAATGTCCTGATCTGTGGCGGGGCATCAGGATTTATCTGAGGAGTCATTTGTCTGTGTCCCTCCTGCCCCTGAACGCATCACCATGTGCGTTTGTTTACACCTGCAGCTGTAGATCCATGTGCGCACATATACGGTCTATGCGTGCGCAACACTGAGATTGTGTTGTTTTTGCGGCCGCTCAGTGTGAGTCTGGATTAAAGGACAGTTCTTAGTGCTGATCTGAGAGGAGCCTGTGTGAGGCTGAGTGTTGAAATGTGTCGGTTTGAAGCTCGTTTTGGTTCTTTCTCATTGGTTAGCGATTAGCTGCTGTAGCTCACACACATAAACAGGCTGTTTTCTCTTCTGTTAGCGACTGTAAAGTGACTAAAGTGGCCGTATATATGTTACTGGACACACACTGATATGGAAATGAGCTGTGAATAGAGGTGTGAATTATCGGCATTTAGGAGATCATTAATTACCGCGGCGCACACGCATTTATTGCTAAAAGCGGTATCTTACTTACAGAACTTTTTTTACTAGCTAGAATATCATACAAAAATGCCATTAGGCCAACTTACTGTCTTTAAATCTGACGTAAAGAGGCAGAGGAACAAGAAATGTCGCCTAAATAAACCCAATTGAAAATTTACAGTGAGTCCCCTCCTCGAACTGCCACCTTAACGTGGTGGAGGGGTTTGAGAGCCTGAATGATCCCAGGAGCTATGTTGTCGGGTAGGACCCTGGTAGGGTCACCCAAGGCAAACAGGTCCGGGGGGACGGGTCAGACGAAGAGCGGTTCACAAAGCCCCTATGATGAGAAACATAACAAGGTAGTGATGTCGCCCGTAATGGCACTACCGGGGCCCCACCCTGGAGCCAGGCCTGGGGTGGGTGCACGTCGGCAAGCACCAAAGGCCGGGCCTTTCCCCACGGGGCCTGGCCGGGCCCAGCCCGAAGGAGTGACGTGGGACCGTCCTCCCCTGTAGCCATAGGGGCCGGGTGCAGAGAGATCTGGGCGGCAGTCGAAGGCGGGGGCCTCGGCGACCAGATCTCCGGACATGGAGACTAGCTCTGGGGACATGGAATGTCACCTCGCTGGGGGGAAGGAGCCTGAGCTTGTGCGGGAGGTCGAGCGTTACCGGCTAGATATAGTCGGTCTCACCACCACGCACAGCTTGGGCTCTGGAACCCAACTCCTTGAGAGGGGTTGGACTCTCCATTTCTCTGGTGTTGGAGCTGCTGTGGGCTCATCGCCCCACAGCTCAGCCGCTGCATGTTGGAGTTCACCCCGGTGAACGAGAGGGTCACGTCCCTGCACTTTCGGGTCAGGGACAGGTCTCTCACTGTGGTGTCGGCCTACGGACCGAACAGCAGTGCAGAGTACCCGGCCTTCTTGGAGTCTCTGGGAGGGGTACTGGACAGTGCACCGACCGGGGACTCCATTGTTCTACTGGGGGACTTCAACGCCCACGTGGGCAACAACAGTGACACTTGGAGAGGGGTGATTGGGAGGAACGGCCTCCCTGATCTGAACCCGAGCGGTGTTCTGTTATTGGACTTCTGTGCTAGTCACAGTTTGTCCATAATGAACACCATGTTCAAGCAGAAGGGGGTCCATCGGTGCACGTGGCACCAGGACTCCCTAGGCCGGAGGTCGATGATCGAGTTTGTTGTCGTGTCATGTGATCTCTGGCCGTGTGTCTTGGACACTCGGGTGAAGAGAGGGGCAGAGCTGTCAACTGATCACCACCTGGTGGTGAGTTGG
Source organism: Odontamblyopus lacepedii (assembly GCA_034769755.1). Taxonomy (NCBI): domain Eukaryota; kingdom Metazoa; phylum Chordata; class Actinopteri; order Gobiiformes; family Gobiidae; genus Odontamblyopus; species Odontamblyopus lacepedii. The sequence goes on along the minus strand of CM068364.1, from coordinate 1,578,930 downwards.
GTCCACTAGCAGAGGAGGAAGCTGGAAAGACCTGGCAGGCCCAAGCGTATCGTGAGGGTCTGCTGGGAACGTCTGGCAGAACCCTCTGTTGGTGCGGCCTTCAACTCACGCCTCCGGGAGAGCTTCTCCCAGATCCCGGGGGAGGCTGGGGACATGGAGCCCGAGTGGGCTTCGTTCTCGGCCTCCATTGTCAATGAGGCTGTTCGTAGCTGTGGCCGTAAGGTCTGTGGTGCCTGTCGCGGCGGCAATCCCCGGACCCGGTGGCGGACACCGGAAGTAAGGGGTGCCAGGCTGAAGAAGGAGTCCTACCGGGCCTTGCTGGCCCGGTGGACTCCTGAGGCAGCTGACGGGTACCATCGGGCCAAGCGTGCTGCAGCCCGGGCGGTTGCAGAGGTAAAAACTCGGGTCTGGGAGGAGTTCGGGGAGGCCATGGAGGAGGACTATCGGATGGCCCCAAGGAAATTCTGGCAAACCGTCCGGCGCCTCAGGAGGGGGAAGCAGTTCTTCACCAACACTGTTTACAGTGCGGGGGGAGAGCTGCTGACCTCGACTGGGGATGGTGTCGGGCGGTGGAAGGAATAATTTGGGGATCTCCTCAATCCCACCGTCACGTCCTCCGAAGAGGAGGCCGAGGCTGGGGACTCATCCATCACCCTGGCCGAAGTCACTGAGGTGGTTGGAAACCTCCTCAGTGGCAAGACTCCGGGGGTGGATGAGATCCGTCCTGAGTACCTTAAGTCTCTGGGTGTTGTGGGTCTTGGCTGACACGTCTCTACAACATCGCGTGGCGGTCGGGAACAGTACCTCTGGACTGGCAGACCGGGGTGGTGGTCCCTCTGTATAAGAAGGGGGACCGGAGGGTGTGTTCCAACTATAGGGGAATCACACTCCTCAGCCTCCCCGGTAAAGTCTATGCCAGGGTGCTGGAGAGGAGAGTCCGGCCGATAGTCGAACCTCAGATTCAAGAGGAGCAGTGTGGTTTTCGGCCTGGTCGTGGAACACTGGACCAGCTCTACACCCTCCATCAGGTGCTCGAGGGTTCATGGGAGTTTGCCCAACCAGTCCACATGTGTTCTGTGGACCTGGAGAAGGCATTCGACCGTGTCCCTCGTGGTGCCCTGTGGGGGTGCTTCGGGAGTATGGGGTCCGGGGCCCTTTGCTAAGGGCCGGTCCCTGTATGACCGGAGCAGGAGCTGTGGTGCCGGCAGTAAGTCAGACCTGTTCCCGGTGCATGTTGGACTCCAGGGCTGCCCTTTGTCACCGGTTCTGTTCATTGTATTTATGGACAGGATTTCTAGGCGCAGCCAGGGGCCAGAGGGGGTCCGGTTCGGGGACCACAGGATCTCATCTCTGCTTTTTGTGGATGATGTTGTCCTGTTGGCTCCATCGAACCAGGACCTGCAGCACTGGGGCGGTTTGCAGCCGAGTGTGAAGCGGTCGGGATGAGAATCAGCTGTTCCAAATCCGAGGCCATGGTTCTCGACCGGAAAAAGGTGGATTGCCCTCTCCGGGTGGGTGGGGAGTCTCTGCCTCAAGTGGAGGAGTTCAAGTATCTCGGGGTCTTGTTCACGAGTGAGGGGAGGATGGAGCGTGAGATTGACAGGTGGATCGGTGCGGCGTCGGCAGTGATGCAGTCGCTGTATTGGACCGTTGTGGTGAAGAGGAGCTGAGCCGGAAGGCGAAGCTCTCGATTTACCTCAAGCTACGTTCCTACCCTCACCTATGGTCATGAGCTCTGGGTAATGACCGAAAGGACGAGATCGCAGATACAAGCGGCCGAAATGAGGTTCCTTCGCAGAGTGGCCGGGCGCTCCCTTCGAGAGAGGGGGAGGAGCTCGGTCACACGGGAGGAGCTCGGAGTAGAGTTGCTGCTCCTCCACGTCGAGAGGAGCAGCTGAGGGGAGGGCATCTGGTCCGGATGCCTCCTGGACGCCTCCCTTGGGAGGTGTTCCGGGCATGTCCCACCGGTAGAAGGCCTCGTGGAAGACTCAGGTGCAGGGGGCGGAGCTTTACACACAGAATCTTATGGCCCCTTTAGTACAAGACGCGGCTGCAGAGCTGCTTCTAAACTGAAATGTCCTTTTGAAATCCTGCGTTTCCCTGGTCGACTGTAAATACGGTAAATCCAGGCCTGTTCTGCTGTTACTTTCACTGTGGACCTGATACAAGAGGCTAAACGCCCCAGTCGAGTTTGATCGACTTTCCCACTGAGAAACACAGAGCCAGAGCTGCACATACTGCTGGAGCTTCTGAATGGTTTAGGCACAAGACACAAAATAATTCTTAATCACAGTAAAACTGTGTACCCCGGTAAAATGCTGAGAAGGTTTAACGGTGTCTAAATTTGGTGTGATTTTACTTGACATTTCCTTTCTTTTGTTCTAATGCAGAGCTACAAGATCCACCAGCAGAATGACGTTCACGTGTGACCAGTGTGGAAAGGTGTGGTCAAAACCTTGTGACCTGAAAAGACACTACAGAACTCACACGGGAGAAAAACCGTACAGCTGTGACGTTTGTGAAAAAACTTTTTCAGAGTCAGGCAAACTAGCATTACATATGAGAATCCACACAGGAGAGAAACCCTGCAGATGTGACCAGTGTGGAAAGGTGTGGCCAACACCTCGTGACCTGAAAAGACACTACAGAGTCCACACAGGAGAAAGACCGTACAGCTGTGATGTTTGTGAAAAGACTTTTTCACAGTCAGGCAACCTACAATCACATATGAGAGTTCACACAGGAGAGAGGCCATACAGATGTGACCAGTGTGGGAAGGAATTTAGAACGTCTAGTGCCCTCTATATCCATATGAGAGTCCACACAGGGGAAAAACCTTACAGATGTGACCAGTGTGGAAAGGAATTTACAAAGTCTTGTGCCCTCTATATCCATATGAGAGTCCACACAGGGGAAAAACCTTACAGATGTGATGTTTGTGAAAAGACATTTTCACGGTCAGGCAACCTACAATCACATATGAGACTCCATACAGGAGAGAAACCATACAGGTGTGATGTTTGTGAAAAGGCATTTTCACGGTCAGGCAGCCTAGAAAGACACATGAGAATCCACACAGGAGAGAGGCCATACAGATGTGATGTTTGTGAAAAGACATTTTCACAGTCAGGTGGCCTAGAAAGACACACGAGAATCCACAGAAGTGAGAATCCATACAAGTGTAACCAGTGTGGGAAGGAATTTAGAGATCCTGATAACCTCCATAAGCATATGAGAGTCCACACAGGAGAGAAACCGTACAGCTGTGAAGAATGTGGGGAATCTTTCTCTACATCATCCAGTCACAATAAACACAAGAGAACTCACTCCTGGCTGATTCAATATGAGTGTGACCAGTGTGAAGAGGCTTTTAGAACATCCCAGCAGCTCTCCAGTCACTACCGAACGCACACAGGAGACGAACCAGACGACTGTAGAAAGAGGGAAGACTTTCAGGTCTGTGAGGAACCATCTGAAACATGTCCAAATGTTCCAGAGAGAAAAGCTGCAGCTCTGACCAGTGTGGGAGGACTTTGAGACAAGCTGCTCATCTGAAGGTGGTGGAGCCTCTTGAACTCCCTAAAGGAGAAAGAGCTGCTGAGGCCGGTGTTCTGCCGAAATGGGACGAAGACGGAACAATTCCTGCAAATCAGTTTTATTTCTATAGCGCCTCCTCGCCTGGCTCCTCCCCGGCTCCTTCCCCACCTGGGTAGCTGTGGCCATACCGAACTGGCCCACGGGCCTGGACATCTATAGCCTGTCCGTCCATGGGAGTGGATCTCTCCTTCACTGTAGTTCTCCCCGAGGTTTCTTCTTTTTCCCAGGACCCTGGGTTTTTTGGAGTTTTTCCTTGCTGAGAAGGAGGGTCTAAGGCAGGGGTCACCAACCTTTTCAGAGCTGAGGGCTTCCTTAATATCATCAAATATTACAAGGGCTTCCAGCTGAATACAGATAATCCAAGACTAAAAAATACACTATTACACTGTATTATTCAGTTACATTCTATACCTGCATTAGTGACCATTTGTTAGTTACTTGATCACATTTGTCAAAGCGACATTTATTTTCTGCAAATGAACGAACGTGTCACAAATTCATTATTAATGTAGTAATGTAATGTAGTAATTATGTTGTAATGTAGTAGTTTACTTAATAGTAGTTTCTTCTCATTTTTGTTTGAAACAAAACAGACACTTCATCCTGGTAACAGCAATAATCTGGTAACATGTGTTTAACAAAAACACTCTATTAAACTATGTTGCAGTTAATGAGAATCTTGGCTCCATTTTGTTATAGTTTGCTGTGTTCTGGTGTATAGTTGGACACTGCCGCTCTCAGTGACTCCTGCAAATGTGAATCAGTTGGAAAAGGCTGATTCACAGAGATAAGTGGATCCAAAAAGGCCACCAGCCTTCAGCTGCTGTACAGACAGTTTTGTACTTCTCTGTGTCCACTAGGTTCCAAAAGTTTGGGTGACCCAGATGGGCTTTGAGGTGTAGGTCATTTTGAAAAGTCACTCTTTCCATTTCTACTTCCCTGTAACCAAGTTGAAGGTTGTACTTAGTTTCTGAGCTGTGTTGGTCATGTACACTGACACTAAAGGGATTTGAAATGAACGACACACACGGCTCCATTTGATCAAAATCACTCTTCTCAAACTCTTGCATCAGTCTGTTAATCACTCTGCAGTATTTTTCTGCTCCTTATCAAACACCACAGATGCAGACGCATTGTCATTTAGAACTTTCTGCCCTGAGGCAAAGTGCAGGACACTTTCTCTGTGTAAATGCCCAGAGTAAATGTGCCTGACTGTGGCTCACCTCCAACTCGGACTTCTCAGTTTCGTACTGTAGCACAGGCAACACAAGTTGTACATGTCATTATTTCTAAAGTGCTTTGTGGCCGCTGTGTTTTGTTATTGTTTATCTGATCAGCTGATCGCCCCGTATATATCTGCGCACGTGTGAGCGCGCGCACGCCGCCCCAAACTCACCGCTGTGCGGCTGGCGCTTGGCCGGGACCTTGGACCTTAAACGGACTAATCGAAACGAACCGATGAGGACCGAGAAAAAAGGAGGTGAGGAGCAGAGAGTCAGGACCCAGCGCAGCGGGTGAGACCGGTCCAAATACTTCACCTTAACGCGCTGACGAGCTGCGCAGGTGAACGCGCTCCGCCGCTGCGGCCCTGTGGATTTACTTTTTTTTTGTCGAGAGATTTTTGTGGATTTACGTGACTTTTTTGTGTCAATCTAGGATGGTTTCTAACTGTTTTAACGAGGTCTTTGGATTAAAGTACACAGCCTGTGGATAAGTCGACCTGTTCTATTTTTAGAAACAGAACAGTGGCGGGCGACTGAGACGGGCTCACGGGTGCCCGGGTGCCCGCGGGCATAGGGTCGGTGACCTCTGGTCTAAGGACAGGGGATGACTGGACGATGTTTCATTTGCTGCTTTACATGAGTGTTTATTCCTGTTTTGATATGTCTGTGTGTATGTTTTACTCATCAAAATCTTGGAACGCCCTTAGAGGCAACTGTTGTTGTGATTTTGGGCGCTACAAAAATAAATTGAATTGAATAACAATGGACCTTCCTCTTAGTCCTGAAAAAGGGACAACAGAAGAAAATATTTATTTCAATAATATGAATTGTTTTTATTTTATTTTTTTCATTGAAAGAGTTTTGTCCTTAGGTACAGTTATTCAACTGGCAAAAAAATAAATAAAATAAACTTAAAACATAATTTTTCTGTATGTATTTCCTGTTTTGTTGTGAGTCAGTCGCGTTGCAGTTCACACTCCTTATCAGTTGGCGGCGCTAATGCGCCAGGAGTTGTTTGCCAATAAAACTCCACTGTGGCTCATGCTCAGGTCGGCGTGAGGGACAAACCTGTGAATTGGTGGATTTTTCGGATTCCAAACTGCCTCTTCCTCCACGGTGAGTTGTTGAGCATCAATCGGTGAACTCTTTTTGTGATTCGCGCTCGTATTTGTGTTGCTAAAAGCTCTTAGCGTCTTGTTTGTTAGCGCCGCTACGCTCCCATTCAAAACCCCTGTGTATATTAGCGCCGTTTACTCGCGCCTGGAGTTTGGGAAACACCGATTATACGAATTAAATACTGAACGCTTTTGAGTTTATATTCAAGCCGAAATGAAGATAACAATCTGCTTTACTAGAAGCATTCATTCATTTATTCATTTATTTTCGCCTTTTGAATTGATTTGGTCAATATTGACAACTTTTTAAGCTAACGCTAAATAAGCTATAGGCCTTTGTTTAGTTTTTCCTGAACTGATGTAGCTACGATTATTTTTGATTTGTTGCGCCACTTTAATTATTCATCTGCTTGAGTATTTTGATCTCTACTTAAGTCATTTGATTTACTGATTACAATCGAGTATTTTTGATATATGAAAAAGTGCACTTCCCTTTTTGATTAATGAATGAATTATTGATCCATGAATGTGTTTAATAGTCAGATGCACATTTAGTTTTAAATCTTTAATACGGGTTATTTGTGTTTTATTGACACCTCAGGCTCCTTTAAGAACCAGCCTTCTGATGCGGCCAATTGTAATTACCCGTTATGTTCTGTGGGCGTGGTCAATCTCCTGGACTGTTAGAGTTACAAATACATTCTGGTGGTAATGGATAATTTTATGTGGCCATAGCGGCTTGACAAAGCCTGATCTGGTCAGATCTTAGTGCTGGTGGTGGTTGGAGGGGCCGATGGCGCCGATTGGCTTGACAGCCGCGCATTTGTCAGTCTGCCCCAGGGCAGCTGTGGCTACAACAGAGTCTCACCACCACCGGGTGTGGAGTGAATGAATAATGCTGTGTAAATAATGCTGCGTAAAACGTCTTTGTGACGTGTGTCTGTGAAAAGCACTATATAAATAAACACTTAATATGCGCTTTGCACAGGCGTACGCCACAAAGAACAAGTCGGCTAAAACAGTGGTGGACAAGTCCATGCGCACTCAGCTTTGTTGCCGTATTCGGGATATTTCGTAAACATGCCACAGTATCCCGGTTACTGTCGGAATGTCCCCGCTACAATATCCCAGTTTCTCATTACTGGGATATTGGCTTATTCGGGATACTGAAAACGGGACACTGCGTATACATGGACCATGACGAAACCGGGATATTCAAAAAACTCGATCATAACCGGGATACTGATGTGCAGGTAAACACAATTAAACAGTCTTACTCGGGTTGGCTGGTAATGCGGTAATACGGTAAACCGAGGAATCAAAAAGAAGCAATGGTATGAGTTTCTTTACCGTCATTTAAAAAATCTGCAGTGCATAAGGACCTAATATAATATTATTTATTGATGCCTAAATTAGTTTGCGCAGCACAAATAAATGTGTGGTTGTGTTTTCAATTTAGCCCTATGTCCTGGTTCAGTCCCGGTTCAGTCCCGGTTCAGTCCTGGTTCAGTCCCGGTTCAGTCCCGGTTCAGTCCTGGTTCTCGGCTCTTGTGGTGTGTATATATTTATACGCTGCTAATGACACGGTGTAGATTTTCTTGTTCTGGTGTTTGTGGCTCTAAACCAACGAGAATTCCAGCCACACTCCCAAATGTCCGAACGGTTTCTCCTCAGCACGTTAAAGTCTGCAGTTACTTTCACTGTGGACCTGATACAAGAGGCTAAACGCCCCAGTCGAGTTTGATCGACTTTCCCACTGAGAAACACAGAGCCAGAGCTGCACATACGTCCTGCTGGAGCTTCTGAATGGTTTAGGCACAAGACACAAAATAATTCTTAATCACAGTAAAACCGTGTACCCCGGTAAAATGCTGAGAAGGTTTAACGGTGTCTAAATTTGGTGTGATTTTACTTGACATTTCCTTTCTTTTGTTCTAATGCAGAGCTACAAGATCCACCAGCAGAATGACGTTCACGTGTGACCAGTGTGGAAAGGTGTGGTCAAAACCTTGTGACCTGAAAAGACACTACAGAACTCACACGGGAGAAAAACCGTACAGCTGTGATGTTTGTGAAAAGACTTTTTCAGAGTCAGGCAAACTAGCATTACATATGAGAGTCCACACAGGAGAGAAACCCTTCAGATGTGACCAGTGTGGAAAGGTGTGGCCAACACCTCGTGACCTGAAAAGACACTACAGAGTCCACACAGGAGAAAGACCGTACAGCTGTGATGTTTGTGAAAAGACTTTTTCACAGTCAGGCAACCTACAATCACATATGAGAGTCCACACAGGAGAGAAGCCATACAGATGTGACCAGTGTGGGAAGGAATTTACAAAGTCTTGTGCCCTTTATATCCATATGAGAGTCCACACAGGGGAAAAACCTTACAGATGTGACCAGTGTGGAAAGGAATTTACAAAGTCTTGTGCCCTCTATATCCATATGAGAGTCCACACAGGGGAAAAACCTTACAGATGTGATGTTTGTGAAAAGACATTTTCACGGTCAGGCAACCTACAATCACATATGAGACTCCATACAGGAGAGAAACCATACAGGTGTGATGTTTGTGAAAAGACATTTTCACGGTCAGGCAGCCTACAATCACATATGAGAGTCCACACAGGAGAGAAACCGTACAGCTGTGAAGAATGTGGGGAATCTTTCTCTACATCATCCAATCTCAATAGACACAAGACAACTCACTCCTGGCTGATTCAATATGAGTGTGACCAGTGTGAAGAGGCTTTTAGAACATCCCAGCAGCTCTCCAGTCACTACCGAACGCACACAGGAGACGAACCAGACGACTGTAGAAAGAGGGAAGACTTTCAGGTCTGTGAGGAACCATCTGAAACATGTCCAAATGTTCCAGAGAGAAAAGCTGCAGCTCTGACCAGTGTGGGAGGACTTTGAGACAAGCTGCTCATCTGAAGGTGGTGGAGCCTCTTGAACTCCCTAAAGGAGAAAGAGCTGCTGAGGCCGGTGTTCTGCCGAAATGGGACGAAGACGGAACAATTCCTGCAAATCAGTTTTATTTCTATAGCGCCTCCTCGCCTGGCTCCTCCCCGGCTCCTTCCCCACCTGGGTAGCTGTGGCCTTACCGAACTGGCCCACGGGCCTGGACATCTATAGCCTGTCCGTCCATGGGAGTGGATCTCTCCTTCACTGTAGTTCTCCCCGAGGTTTCTTCTTTTTCCCAGGACCCTGGGTTTTTTGGAGTTTTTCCTTGCTGAGAAGGAGGGTCTAAGGCAGGGGTCACCAACCTTTTCAGAGCTGAGGGCTTCCTTAATATCATCAAATATTACAAGGGCTTCCAGCTGAATACAGATAATCCAAGACTAAAAAATACACTATTACACTGTATTATTCAGTTACATTCTATACCTGCATTAGTGACCATTTGTTAGTTACTTGATCACATTTGTCAAAGCGACATTTATTTTCTGCAAATGAACGAACGTGTCACAAATTCATTATTAATGTAGTAATGTAATGTAGTAATTATGTTGTAATGTAGTAGTTTACTTAATAGTAGTTTCTTCTCATTTTTGTTTGAAACAAAACAGACACTTCATCCTGGTAACAGCAATAATCTGGTAACATGTGTTTAACAAAAACACTCTATTAAACTATGTTGCAGTTAATGAGAATCTTGGCTCCATTTTGTTATAGTTTGCTGTGTTCTGGTGTATAGTTGGACACTGCCGCTCTCAGTGACTCCTGCAAATGTGAATCAGTTGGAAAAGGCTGATTCACAGAGATAAGTGGATCCAAAAAGGCCACCAGCCTTCAGCTGCTGTACAGACAGTTTTGTACTTCTCTGTGTCCACTAGGTTCCAAAAGTTTGGGTGACCCAGATGGGCTTTGAGGTGTAGGTCATTTTGAAAAGTCACTCTTTCCATTTCTACTTCCCTGTAACCAAGTTGAAGGTTGTACTTAGTTTCTGAGCTGTGTTGGTCATGTACACTGACACTAAAGGGATTTGAAATGAACGACACACACGGCTCCATTTGATCAAAATCACTCTTCTCAAACTCTTGCATCAGTCTGTTAATCACTCTGCAGTATTTTTCTGCTCCTTATCAAACACCACAGATGCAGACGCATTGTCATTTAGAACTTTCTGCCCTGAGGCAAAGTGCAGGACACTTTCTCTGTGTAAATGCCCAGAGTAAATGTGCCTGACTGTGGCTCACCTCCAACTCGGACTTCTCAGTTTCGTACTGTAGCACAGGCAACAGAAGTTGTACATGTCATTATTTCTAAAGTGCTTTGTGGCCGCTGTGTTTTGTTATTGTTTATCTGATCAGCTGATCGCCCCGTATATATCTGCGCACGTGTGAGCGCGCGCACGCCGCCCCAAACTCACCGCTGTGCCGCTGGCGCTTGGCCGGGACCTTGGACCTTAAACGGACTAATCGAAACGAACCGATGAGGACCGAGAAAAAAGGAGGTGAGGAGCAGAGAGTCAGGACCCAGCGCAGCGGGTGAGACCGGTCCAAATACTTCACCTTAACGCGCTGACGAGCTGCGCAGGTGAACGCGCTCCGCCGCTGCGGCCCTGTGGATTTACTTTTTTTTTGTCGAGAGATTTTTGTGGATTTACGTGACTTTTTTGTGTCAATCTAGGATGGTTTCTAACTGTTTTAACGAGGTCTTTGGATTAAAGTACACAGCCTGTGGATAAGTCGACCTGTTCTATTTTTAGAAACAGAACAGTGGCGGGCGACTGAGACGGGCTCACGGGTGCCCGGGTGCCCGCGGGCATAGGGTCGGTGACCTCTGGTCTAAGGACAGGGGATGACTGGACGATGTTTCATTTGCTGCTTTACATGAGTGTTTATTCCTGTTTTGATATGTCTGTGTGTATGTTTTACTCATCAAAATCTTGGAACGCCCTTAGAGGCAACTGTTGTTGTGATTTTGGGCGCTACAAAAATAAATTGAATTGAATAACAATGGACCTTCCTCTTAGTCCTGAAAAAGGGACAACAGAAGAAAATATTTATTTCAATAATATGAATTGTTTTTATTTTATTTTTTTCATTGAAAGAGTTTTGTCCTTAGGTACAGTTATTCAACTGGCAAAAAAATAAATAAAATAAACTTAAAACATAATTTTTCTGTCTGTATTTCCTGTTTTGTTGTGAGTCAGTCGCGTTGCAGTTCACACTCCTTATCAGTTGGCGGCGCTAATGCGCCAGGAGTTGTTTGCCAATAAAACTCCACTGTGGCTCATGCTCAGGTCGGCGTGAGGGACAAACCTGTGAATTGGTGGATTTTTCGGATTCCAAACTGCCTCTTCCTCCACGGTGAGTTGTTGAGCATCAATCGGTGAACTCTTTTTGTGATTCGCGCTCGTATTTGTGTTGCTAAAAGCTCTTAGCGTCTTGTTTGTTAGCGCCGCTACGCTCCCATTCAAAACCCCTGTGTATATTAGCGCCGTTTACTCGCGCCTGGAGTTTGGGAAACACCGATTATACGAATTAAATACTGAACGCTTTTGAGTTTATATTCAAGCCGAAATGGAGATAACAATCTGCTTTACTAGAAGCATTCATTCATTTATTCATTTATTCATTTATTTTCGCCTTTTGAATTGATTTGGTCAATATTGACAACTTTTTAAGCTAACGCTAAATAAGCTATAGGCCTTTGTTTAGTTTTTCCTGAACTGATGTAGCTACGATTATTTTTGATTTGTTGCGCCACTTTAATTATTCATCTGCTTGAGTATTTTGATCTCTACTTAAGTAATTTGATTTACTGAGTACAATCGAGTATTTTTGATATATGAAAAAGTGCACTTCCCTTTTTGATTAATGAATGAATTATTGATCCATGAATGTGTTTAATAGTCAGATGCACATTTAGCTTTAAATCTTTAATACGGGTTATTTGTGTTTTATTGACACCTCAGGCTCCTTTAAGAACCAGCCTTCTGATGCGGCCAATTGTAATTACCCGTTATGTTCTGTGGGCGTGGTCAATCTCCTGGACTGTTAGAGTTACAAATACATTCTGGTGGTAATGGATAATTTTATGTGGCCATAGCGGCTTGACAAAGCCTGATCTGGTCAGATCTTAGTGCTGGTGGTGGTTGGAGGGGCCGATGGCGCCGATTGGCTTGACAGCCGCGCATTTGTCAGTCTGCCCCAGGGCAGCTGTGGCTACAACAGAGTCTCACCACCACCGGGTGTGGAGTGAATGAATAATGCTGTGTAAATAATGCTGCGTAAAACGTCTTTGTGACGTGTGTCTGTGAAAAGCACTATATAAATAAACACTTAATATGCACTTTGCACAGGCGTACGCCACAAAGAACAAGTCGGCTAAAACAGTGGTGGACAAGTCCATGCGCACTCAGCTTTGTTGCCGTATTCGGGATATTTCGTAAACATGCCACAGTATCCCGGTTACTGTCGGAATGTCCCCGCTACAATATCCCAGTTTCTCATTACTGGGATATTGGCTTATTCGGGATACTGAAAACGGGACACTGCGTATACATGGACCATGACGAAACCGGGATATTCAAAAAACTCGATCATAACCGGGATACTGATGTGCAGGTAAACACAATTAAACAGTCTTACTCGGGTTGGCTGGTAATGCGGTAATACGGTAAACCGAGGAATCAAAAAGAAGCAATGGTATGAGTTTCTTTACCGTCATTTAAAAAATCTGCAGTGCATAAGGACCTAATATAATATTATTTATTGATGCCTAAATTAGTTTGCGCAGCACAAATAAATGTGTGGTTGTGTTTTCAATTTAGCCCTATGTCCTGGTTCAGTCCCGGTTCAGTCCCGGTTCAGTCCCGGTTCAGTCCTGGTTCAGTCCCGGTTCAGTCCTGGTTCAGTCCTGGTTCAGTCCTGGTTCAGTCTTGGTTCAGTCCTGGTTCAGTCCCGGTTCAGTCCCGGTTCAGTCCCGGTTCAGTCCTGGTTCAGTCCTGGTTCTCGGCTCTTGTGGTGTGTATATATTTATACGCTGCTAATGACACGGTGTAGATTTTCTTGTTCTGGTGTTTGTGGATCTAAACCAACGAGAATTCCAGCCACACTCCAAATGTCCGAACGGTTTCTCCTCAGCACGTTAAAGTCTGCAGTTACTTTCACTGTGGACCTGATACAAGAGGCTAAACGCCCCAGTCGAGTTTGATCGACTTTCCCACTGAGAAACACAGAGCCAGAGCTGCACATACGTCCTGCTGGAGCTTCTGAATGGTTTAGGCACAAGACACAAAATAATTCTTAATCACAGTAAAACTGTGTACCCCGGTAAAATGCTGAGAAGGTTTAACGGTGTCTAAATTTGGTGTGATTTTACTTGACATTTCCTTTCTTTTGTTCTAATGCAGAGCTACAAGATCCACCAACAGAATGACGTTCACGTGTGACCAGTGTGGAAAGGTGTGGTCAAAACCTTCTGACCTGAAAAGACACTACAGAATCCACACAGGAGAAAAACCGTACAGCTGTGACATTTGTGAAAAGACTTTTTCACAGTCAGGCAAACTAACATTACATATGAGAGTCCACACAGGAGAGAGGCCGTACAGGTGTGACCAGTGTGGGAAGGAATTTAGAAAGTCTCGTGCCCTGTATAAGCATATGAGAGTCCACACAGGGGAGAAACCGTACAGATGTGACCAGTGTGGAAAGGAATTTACAAAGTCTTGTGCCCTCTATATCCATATGAGAGTCCACACAGGGGAAAAACCTTACAGATGTGATGTTTGTGAAAAGGCATTTTCACGGTCAGGCAACCTAGAAAGACACATGAGAATCCACAGAGGAGAGAAACCGTACAGATGTGATGTTTGTGAAAAAGCGTTTTCAATGCCAAACCATCTGGAATCACATATGACAGTCCACACAGGAAAGAAACCATACAGCTGTGATGTTTGTGAAAAGGCATTTTCACGGTCAGGCAGCCTAGAAAGACATTTAAGAATCCACACAGGGGAAAAACCGTACAGATGTGATGTTTGTGAAAAGACATTTTTACAGTCAAGCCACCTAGAAAGACACACGAGAATCCACAGAGGAGAGAAACCGTACAGGTGTGACCAGTGTGGGAAGGAATTTAGAGAGTCTGGTAACCTCCATCAACATATGAGAGTCCACACTGGAGAGAAACCATACAGATGTGACGTTTGTGAAAAGACATTTTCACAGTCAAGCAACCTAGCATTACACATGAGAATCCACACAGGAGAGAGGCCATACAGATGTGATGTTTGTGAAAAGACTTTTTCACAGTCAGGCAGCTTAGAACGACACATGAGAATCCACAGAGGTCAGAATCTGTACAAGTGTGACCAGTGTGGAAAGGAATTTAGAGATTCTGATAACCTCCATAAACATATGAGAGTCCACACAGGAGACAGGCCATACAAATGTGACATTTGTGAAAAGACATTTTTACAGTCAAGCCACTTAGAAAGACACACAAGAATCCACACAGGAGAGAAACCGTGCAGGTGTGACCAGTGTGGGAAGGAATTTAGAGAGTCTGGTAACCTCCGTCAACATATGAGAATTCACACTGGAGAGAAACCATACAGATGTGAAGAATGTGGGGAATCATTCTCTCAATCATCCAATCTCAACAGACACAAGAGAACTCACTCCTGGCTGATTCAATATGAGTGTGACCAGTGTGAAGAGGCTTTTAGAACATCCCAGCAGCTCTCCAGTCACTACCGAACGCACACAGGAGACGAACCAGACGACTGTAGAAAGAGGGAAGACTTTCAGGTCTGTGAGGAACCGTCTGAAACATGTCCAAATGTTCCAGAGAGAAAAGCTGCAGCTCTGACCAGTGTGGGAGAACTTTGAGACAAGCTGCTCATCTGAAGGTGGTGGAGCCTCTTGAACTCCCTAAAGGACAAAGAGCTGCTGAGGCCGGTGTTCTGCTGAAATGGGACGAAGACGGAACAATTCCTGCAAATCAATTTTATTTCTATAGGGCCAATAACAATGGACCTTCCTCTTAGACCTGAAAAAGGGACAACAGAAGAAAAGATTTATTTCAATAATATGAATTGTTTTTATTTATTTTATTATTTTTTTCATTGAAAGGGTTATTCAACTGGCAAAAAAATGAATAAAATAAACTTAAAACATTATTTTTCTGTCTGTATTTCCTGTTTTGTTGTGAGTCAGTCGCGTTGCAGTTCACACTCCTTATCAGTTGGCGGCGCTAATGCGCCAGGAGTTGTTTGCCAATAAAACTCCACTGTGGCTCATGCTCAGGTCGGCGTGAGGGACAAACCTGTGAATTGGTGGATTTTTCGGATTCCAAACTGCCTCTTCCTCCACGGTGAGTTGTTGAGCATCAATCGGTGAACTCTTTTTGTGATTCGCGCTCGTATTTGTGTTGCTAAAAGCTCTTAGCGTCTTGTTTGTTAGCGCCGCTACGCTCCCATTCAAAACCCCTGTGTATATTAGCGCCGTTTACTCGCGCCTGGAGTTTGGGAAACACCGATTATACGAATTAAATACTGAACGCTTTCGAGTTTATATTCAAGCCGAAATGGAGATAACAATCTGCTTTACTAGAAACATTCATTCAGTTATTCATTTATTTTACCCTTTTGAACTGATATGGTCCATTTTGACAAGTTTTTGAGCGAACGCTACATAAGCTACAGGCTTCAATTTAGTTTTTCCTTATTAAAAATGAACTGTCGCAGCTACGACTATTTTTGATTTGTTGCGCATCTTGAATTATTAATCTGATCATCTGCTTGAGTATTTTGATCTCTCCATCCATCCATCCATCTTCTCCCGCTTAATCCGGCTGGGTCGCGGGGGCAGTTTGCTGCCCAATACTCATAGCACCTGACCCCCCCTATGAACCCCTCTGCAGGTGGTGAGCCCACAGGAGGGTGGACATCATGGTCCTATTTTGATCTCTACTTAAGTCATTTAATTTACTGAGTACAATTGAGTATTTTTGATGTATAAGTATTAAAGTCTCCTGAGGAATCAAAAAGCAGCGGTTTCAGTTATTACCGTCATTAAAATCTGCAGTGCATAAGGACCTAATATAATAGTATAATTTATTCATATCTAAATTCAGCACAAATAAATATGTAATGAGACAGCAATCTGCTTTACTAGAAGCATTCATTCATTTATTGATTTTTTATTTTCCCCTTTCGATTTGATTTGGTCTAAATAAGCTGTAGACTTCCATTCAGTTTTTCCTCATTGAAAATGAATGAACTGACGCAGCTACGACGATTTTTTTCATTTGTTGCGCCACTTTAATAATTCATCTGCTTGAGTATTTTGAGTTTTGGTTAAGTGTTTCCTCACCATTTATACAGTCTCTGTTCCTAAACCAACTCAGTGAGTTTAACACCGAAATGGCCTCAGAAACGACAGGATGCAGGATGTCTCTGTGAAGACCATTTATCTTTTTGTGAAACTGTAAAACGGCTACATCAGTATTTGTATAAATGCAGAACAGGAATTAGCATGTAGGCTAATTGAAGTATGTACAGTCCATGACAAAAGTCTTGTCTCTTATCCATTTTGTAGAAACAAAATCTTATAACCTGACTTTAAATGAATCGATTGGTTTTAGAAATGTCTCATATTAAAGCTAAAACCTCCCAAATTATGCTCAATATACTAAAATAAATTTGCTTCACTGAAGAAACATTGGCACGGTGGCTGAGTGGCAACACTCAGGCCTCACAGCAAGAAGGTTGCGGGTTCGATCCCCGGGTCGCCCGGGCCTTTCTGTGTGGAGTTTGCATGTTCCTCCCCGTGTCTGGATGGGTTTCCTCCGGGTGCTCCGGTTTCCCCCATCAACCTAAAACATGCCCGCACCCCTATGAACTAACATCAAGGACCATGTTGTCCACCCTCCTGTGGGTTCACCACCTGCAGAGGGGTTCATAGGGGGGGTCAGGTGCTATGAGTATTGGGCCCAGCTGGATTAAGCGGGAGAAGATGGATGGATGGATGGATGAAGAAACATTGATCATTTAATGAACACAGAAAGGTCAGATTTTGGCAGGACAAAAGTTTTGTCGCCTATAGAAAACTGAACAAATAATTTACTTCAAATACAAAAATCTGTTGCATAACGTCAGTGAATTAAGTAGTGGTGCTGTGAGATCCATATTTAATATCTTGTATGTAGGGGTGGCACGGTACACAAAATTCACGGTACGGTACGTACCTCGGTACAGACCCCACGGTTCGGTACATTTTTGGTACAGTGCAGGAAAAAAAACATAACCAGAAAGGCTGTGCTCAAAGGCAGCTTTTTATTGCCTAAATCTCCAACTGAGATAACTGCAACTTGTAGTAAAACAAGTAAAAGGTAAAACATGTAAAACAAGTGAACACACAGCACCACATTGAGTATATTGATTGGTTACTGAGCTGGACATCAGTGAAGTTTGAACACATGGTCTTTTGTGCCTTTTAGGGACCTTCTGGGTGCGCGCAGTGGTGGACGAGCCGCGCACTGGCGGTGCGAGTGTCCATGTGCTCAAGGGCATCGGTCCCGCACACCGGCTCAAGTTTATTGCTGAAAGCAGCGGCAGTAATGAAATATGACCACACTCAGTGTTCAGACCTTGAGTCCGTGACGAGACTGAGTCCAAATGCGCTCGAGTCTGAGACAAAACCAAGACAAAGCTCTCGCTTTAGCGGAGGAGGAAGTCCAGTGGCCTGGGGTGTCTGTGAGTGGGACAGGTGTGGGTCCTGCTGCGGCGCGCCTCGTTTAAGGGGCGTGGGTGTGTTTTGAAGCGGAGTTTGTTCTATGAGTGATATCGCCGCACACCCGGAGCTCGTACGCTGGGGTTGTGCGCGGTCGGAGGGGTTCAGTTGCGCTCGCGCTGGGAAAGCGTGTCGCGCTTTAGGGGCGATCCAGGCTTGGGCGCGGTTCTGAAGTCCTAGTGTGAGTTTGCCCCTAATGTTTGATACATTTAGAACGTTTAACTTGTCACGTTACGTTTGTGCGCAGCTCCTTATTGTGCTGCAGAAGCACTTGCACAGGTGCGACTGTTTTATTTTCCTCGTTCGCACGACGAGCCCTGCCCACACCACCGACTTAAATGATGGTGGTGGGTCTTCTAACTCCGGGCTTGAATTACTCGCCATCGTCTTTCACTGCTCTCGCAACGACCTAACAGTAGCAACTTTCAACAACAGCAGTTTTGTATTTGAAGGCGGAGTTTGCTCGCTAGACCAATCCAGACATGTCCACATGTTCATGGACCAATCAGGGCACATGGCAGTGGTTTAGGAAATCGTTGCAAAAGGAAAGTGCCGTGGTCAGTTCAATATTAAACTTTTGTACCGTATATTCTCCATCAAAATGCGCGCACCGAACCGTGACGGTTCAATACGAATACATATACCGTGCCACCCCTACTTGTATGACTTCCATGAGCTGAAGGACTTCATCCATGCGGTTCCACAATGATTCATACAGTTTGTTGATGAAGTCATCAGGAATAGCAAAGAAAGCGTCTCACAGCCTCCAGAGTTCATCAAGATTCTTTGGTTGTTCCTTCCGTGCTTCCTCTTTCATTCTACCCCAGACATGCTCAGTGATGTTCAGGTCTGGTGACTGGGCCAGTCCTGGAGCACCTTGATCTTCTTCACCTTGATCTTCTTTGATGTAGAGATAGAAGTTTGTGATGGAGCACCATCCTGCTGCAAAATGTGACCCCTTTTATGGTTGGGAATGTAAGAGGTGCTAATACTTCTTGATATTTTAGACTATTGATATTTCCTTCACCCTGCAAATGTCTCACACACCCCCATACTGGATGGAACCCCAGACCAGGATTTTTCCACCACCAAACTTAACTGTTTTCTGGGTGAATCTTGGATCCATGTGGGCACCAGTAGGTCTCCTGCAATATTTGCGGCGGCTGTGATGTAATTCAACCGAGGATTCATCTGAGAAATCCACCTTCTGCCACTTTTCCAGTGTCCATCCTTTTAGCAGGCTGTGGGCCTTGGCAAATGCCACACGGTTTTTTAATGGCCTTTTGTTTAGTGCTGGTTTCTGTGCACTGATTCGACCATGGAGGCCATTTCCAGACAGAATTCTACAAACTGTTCTGTTGACACAGGGACTTGAGGTGACCAGGCCTGGTGGAGCTCTGCTGCAGTGGAAAAGGGGCCTTGGATTTTCACATCAACAAATGGTCCTCCTGAGCAGTTGTCTTGCGGGGTCTGCTGGACCTGGGCTTGTCAAAAACATCTCCAGTCTTTTCAGATCTTTTCTTATTCTTTGTACTTGACGCTGAGACACATTGAAGGTGTCAGCCACCTCAGCAGTGGATCTGGTCTTCAGCCTCTTGATAATTAACGCTTTGGTCTCAGGGTGGATCTTAGGCAGGTTGTCAGAGGTCAAGTTGCAGTTGATGTGAAGGTCTGGTGTGCTGGGGTTCTTTTTATACACACCCACTAAGTGACTGATCAGTAACTGATCACAGGTGAGGCTGGAATCTAGGACTGGGTGCATCATATGACAAGGAGACAAGACTTTTGTCCTGCCTAAATCTGACCTTTGTGTGTTCATTAAATGATCAATGTTTCTACAGTGAAGCAAATTTATTTGAGTATATTGAGCATAATTTGGGAGGGTTTTAGCTTTAATATGAGACATTTCTAAAACCAATCGATTCATTTAAAGTCAGGTTATAAACTTTTGTTTCTACAAAATGGATAAGAGACAAGACTTTTGTCAGGGACTGTAGACTTGAAGATATAAATGTGGAAAAAAATATGTATCTCATGATGATAAATAATGTTTCCACTTGCAAAGTCTGATGAGTTTTTGGAGTACAAAGGTATATTGTTGTTAGAGCCGGGACAGGGCCTAGGCGGGTCATTCCACCTCAATTCACCCCAAAAAAATGCTATTTGAACACTCACATTGTCCAGTTGCAAATAAAATTGGTGTATGGGTAAGTCATAGCCAAGAAAGCCAAAATCTCAAATGTTAGTTTGATCGGACCAACGGTTTCCGAGATATCGCAATTTCATGTATTCACTTTTTGACTGATTCCAAATTTCAAATTGCATTTACTCAACAGCTACTGGTCCCATATCAGAACCCAAGATATCTCTGGAAAGCGGATATTATAAGGAATCCGAATCTGAGGAGTAAGTGGTCTTAATTCTACCCCAATTTCCTGAAATATGGAAAAGAAAAACCCTCCAGATTTTGCATATGTTGAGGTAGACGGACAGGGCTACTTTTTTGTTGTTGGCATCATTGAGGTCGGGCGTGTCCCTTATTGTCAATTTCAAGGTCAAAATATAGGTCAAAAGATAATCTCAAAAGTAGTCAAATGCAAAAATAAATGATGAAACAGATTTGGATCCCTTATGATTTCCCCGTTCCAGAGAGGTCTTGGGTTCTGATGTGGGACCATTAGTTGTTGAGTAAATGCAATTTGAAATTTGGCGACAGCACAAAAAACACATGAAATTGCGATATCTCGGAAACTGTTGGTCCGATCAAACTAACATTTGAAGTTTTGGCTTTTCTGGCTATGATTTACCTATATACCAAGTTTGATCAAAATTTGACAAAGAGTTTAACTCTTTGGGTGACCTGAAATGGACTGGCCCAGACTCTGCTTTGCCGTGACTCTGGGGTTAACCTGGCGAAGAGGTTTTGTGCTCGAACTCCCATCGCTGGCTGAATCTTTGGAACTCTTGGGATGAATACTGAGGTCCATTGTCAGAAACTAGTGTGTTTGGAATGCTGCAACATGCAGCATTCCAAACACACTAGTGTTTAGCTTCTTAACCCTTAAATAACTGAGCCATTTTTTGCTAGTTTTTGTCCGCCTGGTCTTTCTGTGTATTAATGCAAATAGAATCTCAACCCTTTCACGTATAGAACAGTTAAAGACATTATTTTTTTCAGGACAACTTGGGCTATCATATAATTCTGATTCTCAAATATAATTTTCACAGGCCCTGGCTCTCAGGGGGGAAAAAAAATCAACTTTCTAACACACACACAACAGAAACTATTTACATTTTTCCTCCACTTGTTTTTTCCCCCTCACTTGTGCCACTCCCTGAAACAGGTCCTGTCTGGGACAATACAAATATAGATATAAATAGAATATAAATATAGAGATATAAATAGAATATATATGAATAGAATATATATAAATAGATGTATAGATATAAATAGAATACGACCATCACCGTTATCTGTCTATCGTTACATGAAAACAAAGTGAATGCAAATGAAAGAATACGACGTAAATGCGCTCTCAAAATGTGCACCAAATTCGGACCACAGTATAGGTTGTAGAGCATGTGCATAATGTTTGTGTATATATCATTGTGCAGGTTGTGTGTACAGGTTAATTTCTTTATATTTTTGTTATTTGGCCTTATTATTCCTTGATTATTCCCACTGTTGTTTTCATTACATTGAACTCTCTGACCTGTAGTAGCTCTTTGCCCTGATGGGATGTTACTTTCATTTGTGCATCTGATTGGCCAAGAGACCGACTGTCACAGGACGTCGTCATTATTTACATCAGAAATCAAAATGGAGGTGATGAAAAGTTACTCTTTATTTTATCATAAAATGTCAAAATAATCACGTTACTGCAAACCTACCGTGACGACAATGGATTAAACCTTACTGGAAATGACGCTGGACTTAACACTGGTGGTGAAAATGTTTTTAAAGGAAATATTTGTCCTGAGCCCATCGCAGATCGTCCAAAGGGTAAAGCTTCCAAACAAAGTTTTCTTCATTAGAATCCGTTGCGTGGTTTTTGAGTTATTTTAAAAAATGCTGACCGATGGTTGCGAGTTCGCCCACGAACTACGCGGATTCTGAGGGTTAATCACCGCAGAAGATTTCGTATCTGGCAGAAAATCTATTTCCCAAAAGTTGGAATAATATTCAACTGTTACATGGCAGTTCTTGTTGGAAATATGTCAACACCGACTGTTTGGCACATTGTGTGGATTTAAAGTCTCTTTGTGCTGTTTTTCGTCCACTGACCTGCAGATATCATGAGAAATGTGTCTTTATGTGGTCGTTCATTCTCTGGCTCTCCGAAGACATCCTTCTGCACCAAGATGAGAGGAGTGCAGGTGGCGAGTGAGGACTTTCTGCAGCGATGAGGGAATCACAGCACATTCACCACGAAACAATGCCATCCTGGTAACTTAGTTCTTCCTGGAATAAGAAGTAGTGTTTGAGCTCTGGTGATGGCTCTTTTGTCTGTTGGCCAACCCTGCTTCATCATTTGTATTACAGCTTGTAGAGTTTAGTCATCTTCTGTAGCTGTCCCGATCTGGCTGAGACTATCACATGAAACAGGCAAGTGTTGCACCATATTAACCGTCTCTATTTCCACTTCTACAGAGCCCTGGTTTGAGCATTCTGGGAGATATGCTCTGCTGAAGGTGTCTTTGCCAGAAACACGTCTTTGCCAGTAACAAACACTATAGTCAGGTCATGTTTCTGAATCTGCGACATTGTTCTTTGAACACCACAGCTAGAAACTTCTTTCTTAGTCGGGGCATATTCTCATCTGTGTGAGTGCTCTGCATGCGTAGGCTATGGACTTACCCTTTTGCATGAGTGCTGCACCCAAACCTGTGTCTGATGCATCACATTGTAGTACCAGGTCCTCCTCAGGGCAGTAGCTCTTCAGGAGCATCTGCAATAGACCTTTTTAGTGTCACATTCTCGTGCGGCCCCATCCAGTCCCAGTCTGTGTCTTTGTGGGTCAACTGTCTTAATACTTCACAGTGGTCTGAAAGATGTGGGCAAAACTTAGCCAAGCAGTTTACCGTACCTCACAGTCTCCGTACGGCTTTCACAGCTGTGGGTCGAACCTCGTCTGGATCCACTTTCAGTCCATTTGTTGTCAGGCGGTGCCCAATGTTTGTGCAATCCTTTTGTCTCAGTTTGAACTTGTCTGCATTCAGTTATTTTGTTTGCACCGCTCCAGGAATTGTTTCAGCTTTGCATCATGGTCTTGTTCTGCTGCTTCCTTCCTCACCCTGACCTGTAAAAAGAACATCATCAGCAATAATGTGCAGACCAGGTAACCCATCAGTGCTTGGGTTAGTTTTAGCTGGAAAACCTCAGGTGCCGGACTTATTCCCAGCTGTTTTTCTGTCCTCACAGAATTAAAGTTGTTCTGTTCCACCAAAGCCCTGGCTTCTGTCTTCACGTGTCTTACATATATCATATCCACTGAACATGGATTAGAATTCAGAGCAACAAAGGTGTTCAATATCTCTGTATATGTTTCCTGAATTTCATCTTCAGCCAACTGGAACTTTCTTGTAAAACACACAGAAACATTCTTGCTTATGATTTACTATGGGTGAGTTTATGTGTATTTAGTTATTTTAACTTGACACTTCCTTTCCTTTGTTCTAATGCAGAGCTGCAAGATCCACCAGCAGAATGATGCTCACATGTGACCGGTGTGGAAAGAAGTGGCCAAATGCTTCCAGACTAAAAAGACACTACAGAATCCACACCGGAGAAAGACCATACAGCTGTGACCAGTGTGGGAAGAAGTGGCCAAGTGCTTCCAGACTGAAAATACACTACAGAACTCACACAGGAGAGAGGCCATACACCTGTGACCAGTGTGGGAAGGGATTCACACACTCCAGTGCCCTCCAGCGACATATAAGAGTCCACACTGGAGAGAAACCGTACGAGTGTGACCAGTGTGAGAAAACTTTCTCTACATCATCCAGTCGCAGTACACACATGAGAATCCACAGAGGAGAGAAACCATATGAATGTGACCAGTGTGGAAAGGAATTTAGACACTCCAATGCCCTTCATAACCATATGATAATCCACACAGGGGAAAAATCCTATAGATGTGATGTTTGTGAGAGGACATTTTCACGGTCAAGCTCCCTAGACTCACATATGAGAGTTCACACAGGAGAGAGGCCACACAGCTGTGACCAGTGTGGGAAAGCTTTCTCTGCATTATCCAATCTCATTACACACAAGAGAATTCACAGAGGAGAGAAACCATTTGAATGTGACCAGTGTGGGAAGGAATTTAGACACCCTGATGCGCTCCGTAAACATATGAGAGTCCACACAGGAGAGAGGCCATACAGATGTGATGTTTGTGAAAAGACATTTTCACAATCAGCCCACTTGGAATCACATTTGAGAATCCACACTGGAGAGAAACCATACAGCTGTGACCAGTGTGGGAAAACTTTCTCTCAATCATCCAGTCTCAAAACACACAAGAGAACTCACTCCTGGCTGATTCAATATGAGTGTGACCAGTGTGAAGAGGCTTTTAGAACATCCCAGCAGCTCTCCAGTCACTACCGAACGCACACAGGAGACAAACCAGACGACTGTAGAAAGAGGGAAGACTTTCAGGTCTGTGAGGAACCGTCTGAAACATGTCCAAATGTTCCAGAGAGAAAAGCTGCAGCTCTGACCAGTGTGGGAGGACTTTGAGACAAGCTGCTCATCTGAAGGTGGTGGAGCCTCTTGAACTCCCTAAAGGACAAAGAGCTGCTGAGGCCGGATCAAGTGAGCCTAAAGTCAGACTGAAAAAGCTGGAGATCAGGCTTCAGAGACTCCGGACTGTGGATTTGAACTCTGTGCAAAATGATATGTAAAGATTTGTTTTATTACAGAGAGGTTTTAGCTGAAGTTTGTCCATCTTATTCTTCATTGTTTTGTTTTTCACTTTGAGCTCTTAGTTCTGCTTCACTGCTGTTCCCTAATCAGAGACATGCCTGAAACTGCAGTCTGTCTTTTTATTCTGTTGTGGCTCTTGTTGGCAACCCACAACAGGTGTTTATTCTTTTCATGGCTGCTGTGATGAAAAAAGTGAAGTTAAATATTATGTAGCACATACAATGCTGCAATATGGAGCAGAACAAATAGTAGTAGTAGTTGTTGTGTTATTTACAGTGAACAGACAGACATTATTTAGAGTTCAACGTGTTTAAAGTAATTAATCCGAGCACAAGAGCCACAACACAGTTCATATAATCCACATGCAAAAAGAGTTCCAGGAGGCTCGCCATCCAGTGTCTGGAACATGGCCTCTGCAAAACAGGACCAGCAATAAGTCATACAATAATTAAGTATCACAACTAAGTCACAAGCAGAATCAGAAAGGGTTTTTTGCCATATGAATGAACAGGTTCACAACATTAGGAAACTGTTGCAGTGGGATTTGCCAAGGAGTATGAATAAAAGTTGATAAGTTTTTCGAATTTTGCGTTTTGATGTGAATAATACGTAATGATATTTTCTTCTTTAATAGTTATTGGTGCATGTAAGTTTTGGCATGAGAAAAAGAGGGGAATGATGTTTTCAGGGTGCGCCAGGCAGAAGCTGAAGTTTGGATCTATTTGGAGAAATCTGGATAAAAATGTATTTGTGGGTAAAATGTGTGTATAATCTTAAAATTAAGTTCTCATATTTTATTGATGATTGGGACTGAAATGAGATTGTTCAAGTCTTAAACCACTGAATGTTCTGATTTTCTGAAATTGTGTGTTCCAATAAAATTTTCCTCTGGGTTGTGTTTTATTTTTATTGAGCAGGCTTTTCCGAATGTGATCTGTGCAGATCATGGATCAATAATAAGAGCATATAATTATCTATCTATCTATCGATATAGATATAGATATAGATATAGATATAGATAGATCACAGATGTTAGAATGTCACTTAGGCTTGAGAAATACAGTAAGATGCCGAAATGCCTTAAGGTTGTGGAGAATGACCGAGCCAAGATCCTGTGGGACTTCCAGATCCAGACTGACAGAACAGTGATGGACCAACCGGACACAGCGGAGCTGGAGCAAGAGGACAAAGCCGTGGTGGTGTTTTTGTGAGGGACATTAATTTGATGAACAGGATTTGATTGGTTAAATTTTGTTTTGCTTATTATTTGATCGCTGTTGTTATTAGTAGTATTATTATTTTCTGTATGTATTTCCTGTTTTGTTGTGAGTCAGTCGCGTTGCAGTTCACACTCCTTATCAGTTGGCGGCGCTAATGCGCCAGGAGTTGTTTGCCAATAAAACTCCACTGTGGCTCATGCTCAGGTCGGCGTGAGGGACAAACCTGTGAATTGGTGGATTTTTCGGATTCCAAACTGCCTCTTCCTCCACGGTGAGTTGTTGAGCATCAATCGGTGAACTCTTTTTGTGATTCGCGCTCGTATTTGTGTTGCTAAAAGCTCTTAGCGTCTTGTTTGTTAGCGCCGCTACGCTCCCATTCAAAACCCCTGTGTATATTAGCGCCGTTTACTCGCGCCTGGAGTTTGGGAAACACCGATTATACGAATTAAATACTGAACGATTTTGAGTTTATATTCAAGCCGAAATGGAGATAACAATCTGCTTTACTAGAAGCATTCATTCAGTTATTCACTTATTTTCGCCTTTTGAATTGATTTGGTCAATATTGACAACTTTTTAAGCTAACGCTAAATAAGCTATAGGCCTTTGTTTAGTTTTTCCTGAACTGATGTAGCTACGATTATTTTTGATTTGTTGCGCCACTTTAATTATTCATCTGCTTGAGTATTTTGATCTCTACTTAAGTCATTGGATTTACTGAGTACAATTGTGTATTTTTGATATATGAAAAATTGCACTTCCCTTTTTGATGGATTATTGATCGATGACTGTGTTAAATAGTCGCAGGGTGAAATTGAAATAAGGTTAATAACATTAATTTTAAAAGTTATATATTGATAAAGTGCATTTGTTCTGCGTGTGTAAATATGTCTATGTATTTATTTTAATTTATTTATTTTCGGAGATTTTGCAATTTCACGTGTTTTGACCATAGACCGTATATATGAGTGGACTAAGCTATCCCGTTAGCCGCCGCGTGCCAAACAGGAAGTGCTCCAGGAGGCTCTTCCGGCTCCTTCTCTCCCTTTTTCCCATTCACTTACATTGAGATCTGATCGCTCCTCTCTCTGTACCTGTTGCTGTGGCCTCGTCATTTTGGTCTTAAAATGTTCGTATGAACCCGTGACACATGATACGGAATTTTTTTTCTTCACTATTTTGTCTGTCAGAAAAAACCCTATTGTACTGTTTATGTGGCCGCCTTTGTGTCCAAAACAAATTTCCTTCTGGACAAATAAAGTAATCTTGTATTCTTAACGTTGAGCCTGGCTCCAAATTCGCTCCTGTAACCGTGGCATCGCGAGCCTCATTTGAGCGGCGCTAAACGCTATGGGTGACGTCACTCTCACTTAGTCCACTTCTTTTATACAGTCTATGGTTTTGACCGAGGTCCGAACTCTGTGGGCTTCAGGTCTGATGTGTGAAAATGACGTCTCCTCCTGAACCTGTCACAGTCTGAGCCCCATGAATCCTGCTGTGTCCTGGAATCTGCCCGAGCATCAGGGAAGAACAAATCCACTGAGGGAAGAACCGGCTCCTTCAGGATATTCACTGCTTCACTGCTGCTGAACCAGGACCTGACCAACTGCAGCAACACCACAGTTTAAAAATGTGATTTAACTTGACATTTCCTTTCTTTTGTTCTAATGCAGAGCTACAAGATCCACCAACAGAATGACGTTCACGTGTGACCAGTGTGGAAAGAAGTGGTCAAGAGCTTGTGACCTGCAAAGACACTACAGAACTCACACAGGAGAAAAACCGTACAGCTGTGATGTTTGTGAAAAGACTTTTTCAGAGTCAGGCAAACTCGCATCACATATGAGAGTCCACACAGGAGAGAGGCCGTACAGTTGTGACCAGTGTGGGAAGAAATTTAGAGAGTCTACTGCCCGCCGTCAACATATGAGAATCCACACAGGAGAGAAACCGTACAGATGTGACCAGTGTGGGAAGAAGTGGTCAACAGCTTGTGACCTGAAAAGACACTACAGAATCCACACAGGAGAAAAACCGTACAGCTGTGATGTTTGTGAAAAGGCCTTTTCAGAGTCAGACAAACTAGCATTACATATGAGAATCCACACAGGAGAGAAACCCTGCAGATGTGACCAGTGTGGGAAGGAATTTAGAAAGTCTGATAGCCTCCTTAAGCATATGAGAGTCCACACAGGGGAAAAACCGTACAGATGTGATGTTTGTGAGAGGACATTTACACAGTCAAGCCACTTAGAAAGGCACACGAGAATCCACACAGGAGAGAAACCGTACAGGTGTGACCAGTGTGGGAATGAATTTAGAGATTCTGATACCCTCTATAAGCATATGAGAGTCCACACTGGAGAGAAACCGTACAGATGTGATGTTTGTGAAAAGGCTTTTTCACTGTCAGCCCACCTACAATCACACATGAGAATCCACACAGGAGAGAGGCCGTACAGATGTGATGTTTGTGAGAAAACATTTTCAGTGTCGGGCCACCTAGTGGCACATAAGAGAATCCACACAGGAGAGAAACCATACGAGTGTGACCAGTGTGGGAAAACGTTCTCGCGATCGTCCGATCGCAATAGACACAAGAGAACTCACTGGCTGATTCAATATGAGTGTGACCAGTGTGAAGAGGCTTTTAGAACATCCCAGCAGCTCTCCAGTCACTACCGAACGCACACAGGAGACGAACCAGACGACTGTAGAAAGAGGGAAGACTTTCAGGTCTGTGAGGAAC
This sequence comes from Odontamblyopus lacepedii, assembly GCA_034769755.1. NCBI lineage: Eukaryota > Metazoa > Chordata > Actinopteri > Gobiiformes > Gobiidae > Odontamblyopus > Odontamblyopus lacepedii. The sequence continues at coordinate 1,550,336 of CM068364.1, read as the reverse complement.
CGTCTGAAACATGTCCAAATGTTCCAGAGAGAAAAGCTGCAGCTCTGACCAGTGTGGGAGGACTTTGAGACAAGCTGCTCATCTGAAGGTGGTGGAGCCTCTTGAACTCCCTAAAGGACAAAGAGCTGCTGAGGCCGGTGTTCTGCTGAAATGAGCCCAGTTGAAATGAGCTACCAGCAGCCTAAATCCACAGTGACGTCTATCGATTCACGCTGCCCCGTCGAAATAATCGACCTCGATCGTTTACAGTTGTATAGATCCAATAAAGCCTGACCCTGACCTCCCCAGTTTCACAATGCATTTCTTTCGATTAGGTCAGTTCTTCTCAGGTTTTTATTTATTTTTTGCTGTACCAAAATGATAATTTGGGATCAAGTGTTTTGTTTGTGTGGGATTTTGGGGAATGAATCTGATGTCCTGGCTAAAAAGGCACTTCAGAAAGATGTGTAGATGTGGTTTTATCATTGGCAAAGCAGGAATGCCACAGTGTCTGTAAGCAGCGTCTGACTAAGGCGCCATGTTCCCCGTCACTCCAAAACAAAAGGAATCGTGGGTCCAGTTGCTGCAGAGGTGAAGTGGTCTTATCCAGGCTGAGACTTGGACCCTGTGGTTTGGCTGCTTGTCTTCTGCCACAGCTGGCCTCTGTTAGCCCTGCACTAGTGTCTGCAGCACTTACAGCAGAGAGAGGAGCCAGCCACCTTGGAACTGTAACCTTCTCCATTAAATCTGTACTTTCGTCTGCCTGTCAAGTGGAATTAGTTTGTGTATAGGTCAAAATTGCTCTTATATACATTCACATACGGTCCATGGCTTTTAATAATAAGGCTGCGCTTTTATTTTGGTGACTTCCGGTTTTAGCGGAAGTGAAGGTAGAAACTCCTGTGGGCTCACCACCTGCAGAGGGGTTCATAGGGGGGGTCAGGTGCTATGAGTATTGGGCAGCACGCTGCCCCCGCGACCCAGCCGGATTAAGCGGGAGAAGATGGATGGATGAAGGTAGAAACGTTAGTTCGATTTTACTGAAAGGACGAAAAGTAAAGACAGATGGGATGTAAAAAAACAAAGATAGATAGTAAAGATAGCAGCGGTCGACAGAGGAACACGGTTTGTTTTATTAATGTATATTTGAGCCGATTCTAATTTGTACTGAATGTATATGTTCATTAGAAGAAAAAGACCATGACGTCACTTCCTGTTTCCTCCTCACTGTGGCTCATGCTCAGGTCGGCGTGAGGGACAAACCTGTGAATTGGTGGATTTTTCGGATTCCAAACTGCCTCTTCCTCCACGGTGAGTTGTTGAGCATCAATCGGTGAACTCTTTTTGTGATTCGCGCTCGTATTTGTGTTGCTAAAAGCTCTTAGCGTCTTGTTTGTTAGCGCCGCTACGCTCCCATTCAAAACCCCTGTGTATATTAGCGCCGTTTACTCGCGCCTGGAGTTTGGGAAACACCGATTATACGAATTAAATACTGAACGCTTTTGAGTTTATATTCAAGCCGAAATGGAGATAACAATCTGCTTTACTAGAAGCATTCATTCAGTTATTTTCCCCTTTTGAACTGTTTTGGTCCATTTTGACAACTTTTTTGAGCGAACGCTAAATAAGCTATAGGCCTTTGTTTAGGTTTTCCTGAACTGTCGCAGCTACGATTATTTTTGATTTGTTGCACAACTTTAATTATTCATCTGATCATCTGCTTGAGTATTTTGATCTCTACTTAAGTCATTGGATTTACTGAGTACAATTGTGTATTTTTGATGTATGAAAAATTGCACTTCCCTTTTTGATGAATTATTGATCGATGACTGTGTTAAATAGTCGCAGGGTGAAATTGAAATAAGGTTAATAACATTAATTTTAAAAGTTATATATTGATAAAGTGCATTTGTTCTGCGTGTGTAAATATGTCTATGTATTTATATTTATTTATTTTTATTTATTTATTTTCGGAGATTTTGCAATTTCATGTGTTTTGACCATAGACCGTATATATGAGTGGACTAAGCTATCCCGTTAGCCGCCGCGTGCCAAACAGGAAGTGCTCCAGGAGGCTCTTCCGGCTCCTTCTCTCCCTTTTTCCCATTCACTTACATTGAGATCTGATCGCTCCTCTCTCTGTACCTGTTGCTGTGGCCTCGTCATTTTGGTCTTAAAATGTTCGTATGAACTCGTGACACATGATAAGGAATTTTTTTCCCCGCTATTTTGTCTGTCAGAAAAAACCCTATTGTACTGTTTATGTGGCCGCCTTTGTGTCCAAAACAAATTTCCTTCTGGACAAATAAAGTAATCTTGAATCTTGTATTCTTAACGTTGAGCCTGGCTCCAAATTCGCTCCTGTAACTGTGGCATCGTGAGCCTCATTTGAGCGGCGCTAAACGCTATGGGTGACGTCACGCTCACTTAGTCCACTTCTTTATTTATTTTTTTTAACTTTATTGCCCATATAAAACTTTGTCGGCAATTCAAGCTTTACAAATCAGTGTCAGCACACACGCACACCAAAAACAAAACAAGACAAAGAGAACAGGGGCTCACCTTGTATCTCACATTCAACCCCTATGGGTTACATAAGATCGGAGTAGATGCAACATTGCGAGTCACATAGTATGTCTGCCACCTCTAGTGCAGTATTAGTACAAGTTCAGGCCTAATATGACTGGGGTCCATCTTCTTATAAACAGTGGTACTTTCAACTGTAGAATAGCAGTCATATTTTCCATTATATGTACATGTTTGACTTTTTGTATCCATTGACCTTTTGTAGGGGCACAGGGCTGCATCCAATTAACAGTAATCTTTTTTTTTTAGCAATCATCAGCAAAATGTGTAACATGTAGCATTGGTCCTTAGAAAGCAAGTTATCAGGTACTTTCTCCAGTATAAAAATGAAAGGGTCCAGCGGGATATCAATCCCAAAAATGTTGTCCAATTCTTCTTTAATGTCTTTCCAATATGTCTGTATCACTGAACGGTCCCAGAATATGTGGGTATGATCCCCCACCCTGCCACAGTTCCTCCAGCAGACATTGGGAGCACTGTTTTTAAACCTTGACACCTTAAGGGGTGTTTCTCAGTTTCACCTTCCAATCAAATTCTTTCCACATTTGACTTCCAGTCCCTTTATGACTCTCAGTACAGATATCTTCCCAAGTGTCATCCTCTGTAATTGTATTGAGTTCTAATTCCCATTCACTCTTAATATGAAAGGTGTTGTCTGATGTGTCTTTCATTAGACTTTTATATATATATGTGATACCTGATGCTTTGTTGATATTAACCGTTGAAAAATATGTATAAAATATCTTTCCACATCTGTTGGATCTTTCTTAAGACCCTCCCGGTCCGTATGTCCAGTGAGGTCGTGTCGTATTTGTAAATATCTATACAAGTCATTTGGGGGTAAGCCAAATTTTTCTTGGAGTTGTGAAAATGATCGTAGTGTGTTGTTTTCAAACAACTGATTAACAATAACCAGGCCTTTTCCCGCCCATTTTCTATATGTTAAGTCTGTCAAAGATGGAAGAAAATCAAGGTTTCCAAGAATGGGCAATGCCCTTGACAAAGTCACAGAGCCTTTTAATTGCTTCTGTACACTGTTCCAGACTCTTAATGTGTGTTTGACCCAAATATTGTTTATTTTTATCCTCCTCTGAGTCTGCTGACCAAGAAAAGGAAGCGTAGACAGTGATATCCCCGTTAGAGAATTCTGTTCAATAGATAACCATCCCGTTTCTTCATTTTTGGTCATCCATACCACTGTTGCTCTAAGTTGGGCTGCCCAGTAATACATTTTAAGATTAGGTAGACCTAGGCCCCCTTTTTCTTTACCAGCCATCAATATTTTTAGACGTACTCTTGGTCTTTTGTTTTGCCAGATAAATGATGACACGCGGTTTTCAAGAAGCTTTAGAGTTGATTGTGGAACATGAATTGGCAAAGATTGAAATAAGAATAAGAGTCTAGGTAAAATATTCATTCTTACTGACTCTATTCGGCCACAAAGAGACATAGGTAGCACATCCCATCTGCTCATGTCTTGATTTATCTCTTTGACTAATTTGTTATAATTGGAGGGATAAAGCTGTGTTGGTTTTGGTGTCAGAATGACCCCTAGATATCTAAATCCCTGATTGGATCTCCTAAAGTTTACTAATCCGTCTAATTGCTGGGGCCATTCACCACTTATCATCATTGCTTCTGATTTGTTGGTATTAACCTTATATCCTGACACTTCACTATATTTATTTAAGGCATTTAGGAGTTCAGGGATAGAATCCATGGGACGTTCTATGAATAACAGAATGTCATCCGCAAATAGAGCTAATTTGTGTTGAATCATTCCCTCGTGAGGAATGCCCAGTACGAGTGGGTTTGACCTTATTATTTCCGCCAGTGGCTCTATGCTTAGGGCAAATAAAGAAGGGGACAGAGAGTCTCCCTGACGTGTACCGCGTCCCAGTGGGAAAAAGTTAGAGCAATGACCATTAACTCTTACTCTAGACTTAGGGTATTTATAGAATAGACATATCCAGTTAATAAGTGTGTCATTAAAGCCCATACATCTAAGAGTCTGCTGTAGGAAAGACCAATCAACCCTATCAAATGCCTTCTCAGCATCTAAGCTTAGAAGCATTGAAGGGGTGGTCCTCTTAGCTGCAAAGGATTGCAGATTTAAAGCCCTCCTGACGTTGTCCACACCTTGTCGGTTGTTAATAAAACCAGTTTGGTCCGGTTTGACTAATTTATGTATAATTTTTTGGATTCTTTTTGCTATTATTGAAGTAAGAATGTTGAGATCGACGCAGAGGAGACTAATTGGCCTATAGGATGTACATTGGGTTGGGTCTTTGTTTTCTTTATGGATGACACTTATAATTGCTTCTGACCATGATCCAGGAAGTTCTCCCTTCTAGTGTATAGTTGTAAACCTTGCACAGTATTGGGGTCAGATCATCTATAAATGCTTTGTAATATTCTCCAGGAAAACCATCGGTTCCTGGAGATTTGTTGTTTTTAAGTTTTAAAATATTATCTCTGATTTCTTTCTCAGTAATTGGTAGTGACACCATATCCGCCTCTTCTGGTGTCAGTTTCGCCATTTTGATGGATGTAAAAAAGGAAATCCATCTTGTCCATTTTATGTGTATCTACTTGTTGTTCATATAATTTTCTGTAGTATGTGGCAAAGGCCTCTGCAATGTCTGTGGGCTGTGTTTTTATCACTATCTGGGCTCTTGATTTTATGTCCTGTTACTCTGTTCCTTCCGGAGTTGAAACGCCAATAGACGGCTTGCTTTGTTGCCCATTTCATAATATTTTCTATTTATGAATCTTAAAGCTCCCTCTGTTCTGTAAGTTAGTAAGTCATCCAGTTTTTTCCTTGTCTCTTTCAGTTCATGCAATGCTTCTTTTTTCCTAGATTGTTGATGTTCTGTTTCTAATTGTTAGATTTTTTTTTCTCTCTAGGTCATTCTGCTGATTTAACCTTTGCTTTTTCAATCTAGAGGAGATGGCAATAATACAGCCCCTCATCACAGCCTTAGACCCCTCCCACAGGGTCATTGGGGAGATGGTGTCATCTTCATTTGTTTTAAAGTAATCTGTTAATTCCTTATGTATTTCTTGTTTACTCAAATCATTACTTAACAGTGAAACATTAAGTCTCCAGTACTTAAATGCTTTTGTTGGCCCTACATTTATCTTTAAGGTGACTGGGGCATGGTCTGATATAGTAATTGGCTCTATATTACATTCAGTGGCCCTATAAAATCAGGTCCTGATATTAGCAGCATATCCAACCTAGAGTAGCTGCCATGAACCTGTGACATAAAGGTAAAGTCCTTCTCTTTGGGGTGTAAGCGCCGCCATACGTCTACCAAACCCGGTTCTCTCATCATTGCATGTAATGTAGAAGACTTTCTGGATACTGAACCCCCTTCTGCAGGTAACCTGTCTATATTTTGTCTAAGCACACAATTGAAATCCCCTCCTATTAACCCTATCCCTTCCATTGTGTCTGCCAATAAAGTTGCTATGTCTTTGAAAAAAATAGCACTGTCTTCGTTTGGGGCATATAGATTGAGCGGCGTTACTTTTGTGCCATTAATCTCCCCCTTTACAAGGACATATCTACCATTTTTATCACTAACTGTTTCTGTATGATTGAAGTATACTGATGTATTAAAGAGAATGGCCACACCTCGCCTTCTCCCATTTTCAAAAGAACAACTGAATACCTGATCCACCCATTCTCTTTTAAGTTTTAAATGCTCTTTTGCTGATAAATGAGTTTCCTGGAGCATGGCTATAGAGCATTGTAATTTTTTTAGTTGGCTTAATATTTTTTTTCTTTTAATTGGACTGCCTAATCCCTTTACATTATAACTAATGCAGTTTAGATTATTCATCCCCATTCTTGTGTCTTCTTATAGCCCATCACTCAATCTTGACATTTTGACATACTTGGTAACATAATATTTATATCAGTAACCCCACTAATGATAGTTTCAAAGTGACCATAACAAGCAAAACATAACACAGAACATAAAACATGAACATTAAGCTTCCAAATACCCAAATGGTCTGCTATGGGCCTACGCAAAAAGAACAGAACAATGGCCTCTAAGCTAAGCAGACCACCTCCCGATATAACCTGGGCAGAGGATGGTGACAATTCCTCCGTGGGATTCACACAAAGTGTCTTAGCTGCTGTCGTCCAGTTTGTGGAACAGTTGCTGCTCAGTATGCACATACTCACAGTTCCGCTCATCTCCGTCCATTAAGGAAAATAAAGGAGGGGAAATCCTAACGTTTGATATATCCTCAGAAGAAGAAAAAGTCTCGGTGTTGACATCACTTCTTAATCATAGCGGGCCGAGTCGTCCACAGGGGGCATCCCTCCCGCTGCTCCTTCACGTCTCTCGCCCACGACATTCCACCTGGAGCTAGGCATCTCGTCCTTTCGTTCGTCCTTTCGTTCTTTCATTGATCTTTGGATGCATGTTATACTCAGCCAGGATTGGGAGAGCCTCCTTGAGCGTAGGGTAGATCTGATCCCCTTTTTCCGTAGTCAGTTTCAGTTGCACTGGGTAAAGGCATTTGGCTTTCACGTTCTTGTCTTTTAGTTGTTTGATGGTCTCTCGCACTCGTGCTCTCTTCCTTTGCAATTCTGGAGAGTAGTCATGGTCAAAGTATATTTGTTTGTCTTTGTACATTCATTTTTGGCTCCATGCTTGTCGAAGAATTTTGTCTTTGACTGAGTAATCCACAAATCTGACGATCAAAGATCTCGGAGTAGCATTGGGGTCTTTCGGTTTGGACGCCAGGGAGCGATGCGCTCTTTCTATTTGCATGTTTACGTCTGGCATTGGTTTAAGAACAGATTGGATCATCTCCGCGACAAATTTCTTAACATCTTTCCCCTCACTGCCCTCCGGCACCCGATAGATTCTCAGATTGTTACGTCTTGTTCTGTTTTGCAAGTCTTCACATCTTGCTGTTAACTCTCTCTCTCGGCGTAGCCGATAACGTATGGCCCTCATACCTTCTGCCATCGTCTTCCGTGGCACTTATGCGATCCTCCGCCTCTTGGGTTCTTTTCTCTAATTTGGTCATTTCCCCTTTCAAATCTTCCATTGACGTTTCCAAATTCTTAAGGGACATTTTGGTCTGATTATGCCCTTCCCGGTTTTCTGACCTTAGCTTTTCGAGCTCGGCTAATATTTTGGCTTCTGGGCTAGCAGCCTCCTGTTGATTTGGCTTCAAATTATCGTTTTTCTCTTTCGAAGCATCTGGTTTCGTTGCAGGTCTGCCTCTAGAGGATGTTGCCATTGTCAGTTCTTGATGTAATGCCAAGTTTAAAGTTTAGTTAGGTTATTTGCCATTTAGTTGGACGGAGCTCAACTTCTAAGTTGCTGTTCAGCGCATGACGTCACCAGAAGTCAGTCCACTTCTTTTATACAGTCTATGGTTTTGACCGAGGTCCGGACTCTGTGGGCTTCAGGCCTGATGTGTGAAAATGACGTCTCCTCCTGAACCTGTCACAGTCTGAGCCCCATGAATCCTGCTGTGTCCTGGAATCTGCCCGAGCATCAGGGAAGAACAAATCCACTGAGGGAAGAACCGGCTCCTTCAGGATATTCACTGCTTCACTGCTGCTGAACCACAGACTGTATAAAAGAAGTGGACTAAGTGAGTGTGACGTCACCCATAGTGTTTAGCGCCGCTCAAATGAGGCTCACGATGCCACAGTTACAGGAGCGACTCTGGAGCCAGGCTCTATGTTATGAATAGGGTTTTTTGACGGACAAAATAGCGAAGAAAAAAAATTCAGGATCATGTGTCGCAGGTTCGTATGAACATTTTAAGACCAAAATGACGAGGCCACAGCAACAGGTACAGAGAGAGGAGCGATAAGATTCCAGTGTAAGTCAATGGAGAAAAAGGGAGAGAAGGAGCCGGAAGAGCCTCCTGGAGCACTTCCTGTTTGGCACGCGGCGGCTAACGGGATAGCTTAGTCCACTCATATATACGGACTATGTGCTGAACCAGGACCTGACCTGGACACTTTTTTTGGCCAGGCAGTGTATGATTTACTATGTGTGATTTTATGTGTATTTAGTGAGTTACTTTATTTCAATAGTTTAAAAATGTGATTTTACTTGACATTTCCTTTCTTTTGTTCTAATGCAGAGCTACAAGATCCACCAGCAGAATGACATTCACATGTGACCAGTGTGGAAAGGTGTGGTCAAAACCTCATGACCTGAAAAGACACTACAGAATCCACACAGGAGAAAAACCGTACAGGTGTGACCAGTGTGGGAATGAATTTAGAGAGTCTGGTAAACTCCGTCAACATATGAGAATCCACACTGGAGAGAAACCATACAGATGTGATGTTTGTGAAAAGACATTTTCACTGTCAAGCAGCCTAGAAAGACATTTAAGAATCCACACAGGGGAGAAACCGTACAGATGTGATGTTTGTGAAAAGACATTTTTACAGTCAAGCAACCTAGAAAGACACACAAGGATCCACAGAGGAGAGAAACCGTACAGGTGTGACCAGTGTGGGAAGGAATTTAGAGAGTCTGGTAAACTCCGTCAACATATGAGAATCCACACTGGAGAGAAACCATACAGATGTGATGTTTGTGAAAAGACTTTTTCACAGTCAGGCAGCTTAGAACGACACATGAGAATCCACAGAGGAGAGAAACCGTACAAGTGTGATATTTGTGAGAAAACATTTACACTGTCAGGCCAACTAGTGTCACATATGAGAGTCCACACAGGAGAAAAACCTTACACGTGTGATGTTTGTGAAAAGGCATTTTCACAGTCAGGCGGCCTAGAAAGACATTTAAGAATCCACACAGGGCAGAAACCATATAGATGTGATGTTTGTGAAAAGACATTTTTACAGTCAAGCAACCTAGAAAGACACACAAGGATCCACAGAGGAGAGAAACCGTACAGGTGTGACCAGTGTGGGAAGGAATTTAGAGAGTCTGATAAACTCTGTGAACATATGAGAATCCACACTGGAGAGAAACCATACAGATGTGATGTTTGTGAAAAGGCTTTTTCACTGTCAAGCAACCTAATTAAACATAAGAGAATCCACACAGGAGAGAGGCCGTACACATGTGATGTTTGTGAAAAGGCATTTTCAGTGTCGGGCCACCTAGTGTCACATAAGAGAATCCACACAGGAGAGAAACCGTACAGATGTGAAGAATGTGGGGAATCTTTCTCTACATCATCCAGTCACAATAGACACAAGAGAACTCACTCCTGGCTGATTCAATATGAGTGTGACCAGTGTGAAGAGGCTTTTAGAACATCCCAGCAGCTCTCCAGTCACTACCGAACGCACACAGGAGACGAACCAGACGACTGGAGAAAGAGGGAAGACTTTCAGGTCTGTGAGGAACCGTCTGAAACATGTCCAAATGTTCCAGAGAGAAAAGCTGCAGCTCTGACCAGTGTGGGAGGACTTTGAGACAAGCTGCTCATCTGAAGGTGGTGGAGCCTCTTGAACTCCCTAAAGGACAAAGAGCTGCTGAGGCCGGTGTTCTGCTGAAATGAGCCCAGTTGAAATGAGCTATCAGCAGCCTAAATGCACAGTGACGTCTATCGATTCACGCTGCCCCGTCGAAATAATCGACCTCGATCGTTTACAGTTGTATAGATCCAATAAAGCCTGACCCTGACCTCCCCAGTTTCACAATGCATTTCTTTCGATTAGGTCAGTTCTTCTCAGGTTTTTATTTATTTTTTGCTGTACCAAAATGATAATTTGGGATCAAGTGTTTTGTTTGTGTGGGATTTTGGGGAATGAATCTGATGTCCTGGCTAAAAAGGCACTTCAGAAAGATGTGTAGATGTGGTTTTATCATTGGCAAAGCAGGAATGCCACAGTGTCTGTAAGCAGCGTCTGACTAAGGCGCCATGTTCCCCGTCACTCCAAAACAAAAGGAATCGTGGGTCCAGTTGCTGCAGAGGTGAAGTGGTCTTATCCAGGCTGAGACTTGGACCCTGTGGTTTGGCTGCTTGTCTTCTGCCACAGCTGGCCTCTGTTAGCCCTGCACTAGTGTCTGCAGCACTTACAGCAGAGAGAGGAGCCAGCCACCTTGGAACTGTAACCTTCTCGATTAAATCTGTACTTTCGTCTGCCTGTCAAGTGGAATTAGTTTGTGTATAGGTCAAAATTGCTCTTCTATACATTCACATACGACTTTTAATAATAAGGCTGCGCTTTTATTTTGGTGACTTCCGGTTTTAGCGGAAGTGAAGGTAGAAACGTTAGATCGATTTTACTGAAAGGACGAAAAGTAAAGACAGATGGGATATAAAAAACAAAGATAGATAGTAAAGATAGCAGCGGTCGACAGAGGAACACGGTTTGTTTTATTTATTAATGTATATTTGAGCCGATTCTAATTTGTACTGAATGTATATGTTCATTAGAAGAAAAAGACCATGACGTCACTTCCTGTTTCCTCCTCACTGTGGCTCATGCTCAGGTCGGCGTGAGGGACAAACCTGTGAATTGGTGGATTTTTCGGATTCCAAACTGCCTCTTGCTCCACGGTGAGTTGTTGAGCATCAGTCGGTGAACTCTTTTTGTGATTCGCGCTCGTATTTGTGTTGCTAAAAGCTCTTAGCGTCTTGTTTGTTAGCGCCGCTACGCTCCCATTCAAAACCCCTGTGTATATTAGCGCCGTTTACTCGCGCCTGGAGTTTGGGAAACACCGATTATACGAATTAAATACTGAACGCTTTTGAGTTTATATTCAAGCCGAAATGGAGATAACAATCTGCTTTACTAGAAGCATTCATTCATTTATTTTCCCCTTTTGAACTGTTTTGGTCCATTTTGACAACTTTTTGAGCGAACGTTAAATAAGCTATAGGCCTTTGTTTAGGTTTTCCTGAACTGTCGCAGCTACGATTATTTTTGATTTGTTGCACAACTTTAATTATTCATCTGATCATCTGCTTGAGTATTTTGATCTCTACTTAAGTCATTGGATTTACTGAGTACAATTGTGTATTTTTGATATATGAAAAATTGCACTTCCCTTTTTGATGGATTATTGATCGATGACTGTGTTAAATAGTCGCAGGGTGAAATTGAAATAAGGTTAATAACATTAATTTTAAAAGTTATATATTGATAAAGTGCATTTGTTCTGCGTGTGTAAATATGTCTATGTATTTATATTTATTTATTTTCGGAGATTTTGCAATTTCACGTGTTTTGACCATAGACCGTATATATGAGTGGACTAAGCTATCCCGTTAGCCGCCGCGTGCCAAACAGGAAGTGCTCCAGGAGGCTCTTCCGGCTCCTTCTCTCCCTTTTTCCCATTCACTTACATTGAGATCTGATCGCTCCTCTCTCTGTACCTGTTGCTGTGGCCTCGTCATTTTGGTCTTAATTGTACTGCCGCCTTTGTGTCCAAAACAAATTTCCTTCTGGACAAATAAAGTAATCTTGAATCTTGTATTCTTAACGTTGAGCCTGGCTCCAGAGTCGCTCCTGTAACTGTGGCATCGTGAGCCTCATTTGAGCGGCGCTAAACGCTATGGGTGACGTCACGCTCACTTAGTCCACTTCTTTATTTATTTTTTTTAACTTTATTGCCCATATAAAAGTTTGTCGGCAATTCAAGCTTTACAAATCAGTGTAAGCACACACACGCACACCAAAAACAAAACAAGACAAAGAGAACAGGGGCTCACCTTGTATCTCACATTCAACCCCTATGGGTTACATAAGATCGGAGTAGATGCAACATTGCGAGTCACATAGTATGTCTGCCACCTCTAGTGCAGTATTAGTACAAGTTCAGGCCTAATATGACTGGGGTCCATCTTCTTATAAACAGTGGTACTTTCAACTGTAGAATAGCAGTCATATTTTCCATTATATGTACATGTTTGACTTTTTGTATCCATTGACCTTTTGTAGGGGCACAGGGCTGCATCCAATTAACGGTAATCATTTTTTTTAGCAATCATCAGCAAAATGTGTAACATGTAGCATTGGTCCTTAGAAAGCAAGTTATCAGGTACTTTCTCCAGTATAAAAATGAAAGGGTCCAGCGGGATATCAATCCCAAAAATGTTGTCCAATTCTTCCTTAATGTCTTTCCAATATGTCTGTATCACTGAACGGTCCCAGAATATGTGGGTATGATCCCCCACCCTGCCACAGTTCCTCCAGCAGACATTGGGAGCACTGTTTTTAAACCTTGACACCTTAAGGGGTGTTTCTCAGTTTCACCTTCCAATCAAATTCTTTCCACATTTGACTTCCAGTCCCTTTATGACTCTCAGTACAGATATCTTCCCAAGTGTCATCCTCTGTAATTGTATTGAGTTCTAATTCCCATTCACTCTTAATATGAAAGGTGTTGTCTGATGTGTCTTTCATTAGACTTTTATATATATATGTGATACCTGATGCTTTGTTGATATTAACCGTTGAAAAATATGTCTAAAATATCTTTCCACATCTGTTGGATCTTTCTGAAGACCCTCCCAGTCCGTATGTCCAGTGAGGTCGTGTCGTATTTGCAAATATCTATACAAGTCATTTGGGGGCGAGCCAAATTTTTCTTGGAGTTGTGAAAATGATCGTAGTGTGTTGTTTTCAAACAACTGATTAACAATAACCAGGCCTTTTCCCGCCCATTTTCTATATGTTAAGTCTGTCAAAGATGGAAGAAAATCAAGGTTTCCAAGAATGGGCAATGCCCTTGACAAAGTCACAGAGCCTTTTAATTGCTTCTGTACACTGTTCCAGACTCTTAATGTGTGTTTGACCCAAATATTGTTTATTTTTATCCTCCTCTGAGTCTGCTGACCAAGAAAAGGAAGCGTAGACAGTGATATCCCCGTTAGAGAATTCTGTTCAATAGATAACCATCCCGTTTCTTCATTTTTGGTCATCCATACCACTGTTGCTCTAAGTTGGGCTGCCCAGTAATACATTTTAAGATTAGGTAGACCTAGGCCCCCTTTTTCTTTACCAGCCATCAATATTTTTAGACGTACTCTTGGTCTTTTGTTTTGCCAGATAAATGATGACACGCGTTTTTCAAGAAGCTTTAGAGTTGATTGTGGAACATGAATTGGCAAAGATTGAAATAAGAATAAGAGTCTAGGTAAAATATTCATTCTTACTGACTCTATTCGGCCACAAAGAGACATAGGTAGCACATCCCATCTGCTCATGTCTTAATTTATGTCTTTGACTAATTTGTTATAATTGGAGGGATAAAGCTGTGTTGGTTTTGGTGTCAGAATGACCCCTAGATATCTAAATCCCTGATTGGATCTCCTAAAGTTTACTAATCCGTCTAATTGCTGGGGCCATTCACCACTTATCATCATTGCTTCTGATTTGTTGGTATTAACCTTATATCCTGACACTTCACTATATTTATTTAAGGCATTTAGGAGTTCAGGGATAGAATCCATGGGACGTTCTATGAATAACAGAATGTCATCCGCAAATAGAGCTAATTTGTGTTGAATCATTCCCTCATGAGGAATGCCCAGTACGAGTGGGTTTGACCTTATTATTTCCGCCAGTGGCTCTATGCTTAGGGCAAATAAAGAAGGGGACAGAGAGTCTCCCTGACGTGTACCGCGTCCCAGTGGGAAAAAGTTAGAGCAATGACCATTAACTCTTACTCTAGACTTAGGGTTTTTATAGAATAGACATATCCAGTTAATAAGTGTGTCATTAAAGCCCACACATCTAAGAGTCTGTTGTAGGAAAGACCAACCAACCCTATCAAATGCCTTCTCGGCATCTAAGCTTAGAAGCATTGAAGGGGTGGTCCTCTTAGCTGCAATGGACTGCAGATTTAAAGCCCTCCTGATGTTGTCCACACCTTGTCGGTTGTTAATAAAACCAGTTTGGTCCGGTTTTACTAATTTATGTATAATTTTTTGGATTCTTTTTGCTATTATTGAAGTAAGAATTTTGAGATCGACGCAGAGGAGACTAATTGGCCTATAGGATGTACATTGGGTTGGGTCTTTGTTTTCTTTATGGATGACACTTATAATTGCTTCTGACCATGATCCAGGAAGTTCTCCCTTCTAGTGTATAGTTGTAAACCTTGCACAGTATTGGGGTCAGATCATCTATAAATGCTTTGTAATATTCTCCAGGAAAACCATCGGTTCCTGGAGATTTGTTGTTTTTAAGTTTTAAAATATTATCTCTGATTTCTTTCTCAGTAATTGGTAGTGACACCATATCCGCCTCTTCTGGTGTCAGTTTCGCCATTTTGATGGATCTAAAAAAGGAAATCCATCTTGTCCATTTTATGTGTATCTACTTGTTGTTCATATAATTTTCTGTAGTATGTGGCAAAGGCCTCTGCAATGTCTGTGGGTTGTGTTAGAATTTTATCACTATCTGGGCTCTTGATTTTATGAACTGTCCTGTTACTCTGTTCCTTCCGGAGTTGAAACGCCAATAGACGACTTGCTTTGTTGCCCATTTCATAATATTTTCTATTTATGAATCTTAAAGCTCCCTCTGTTCTGTAAGTTAGTAAGTCATCCAGTTTTTTCCTTGTCTCTTTCAGTTCATGCAATGCTCCTTTTTTCCTAGATTGTTGATGTTCTCTTTCTAATTGTTTGATTTTTCTTCTCTAGGTCATTCTGCTGATTTAACCTTTGCTTTTTCAATCTAGAGGAGATGGCAATAATACAGCCCCTCATCACAGCCTTAGACCCCTCCCACAGGGTCATTGGGGAGATGGTGTCATCTTCATTTGTTTTAAAGTAATCTGTTAATTCCTTATGTATTTCTTGTTTACTCAAATCATTACTTAACAGTGACACATTAAGTCTCCAGTACTTAAATGCTTTTGTTGGCCCTACATTTATCTTTAAGGTGACTGGGGCATGGTCTGATATGGTAATTGGCTCTATATTACATTCAGTGGCCCTATAAAATCAGGTCCTGACATTAGCAGCATGTCCAACCTAGAGTAGCTGCCATGAACCTGTGACATAAAGGTAAAGTCCTTCTCTTTGGGGTGTAAGCGCCGCCATACGTCTACCAAACCCAGTTCTCTCATCATTGCATGTAATGTAGAAGACTTTCTGGATACTGAGCCCCCTTCTGCAGGTAACCTGTCTATATTTTGTCTAAGCACACAATTGAAATCCCCTCCTATTAACCCTATCCCTTCCATTGTGTCTGCCAATAAAGTTGCTATGTCTTTGAAAAAAATAGCACTGTCTTCGTTTGGGGCATATAGATTGAGCAGCGTTACTTTTGTGCCATTAATCTCCCCCTTTACAAGGACATATCTACCATTTTTATCACTAACTGTTTCTGTATGATTGAAGTATACTGATGTATTAAAGAGAATGGCCACACCTCGCCTTCTCCCATTTTCAAAAGAACAACTGAATACCTGATCCACCCATTCTCTTTTAAGTTTTAAATGCTCTTTTGCTGATAAATGAGTTTCCTGGAGCATGGCTATAGAGCATTGTAATTTTTTTAGTTGGCTTAATATTTTTTTCTTTTAATTGGACTGCCTAATCCCTTTACATTATAACTAATGCAGTTTAGATTATTCATACCCATTCTTGTGTCTTCTTATAGCCCATCACTCAATCTTGACATTTTGACATACTTGGTAACATAATATTTATATCAGTAACTCCACTAATGATAGTTTCAAAGTGACCATAACAAGCAAAACAGAACACAGAACATAAAACATGAACATTAAGCTTCCAAATACCCAAATGGTCTGTTATGGGCCTACGCAAAAAGAACAGAACAGTGGCCTCTAAGCTAAGCAGACCACCTCCCGATATAACCTGGGCAGAGGATGGTGACAATTCCTCCGTGGGATTCACACAAAGTGTCTTAGCTGCTGTCGTCCAGTTTGTGGAACAGTTGCTGCTCAGTATGCACATACTCACAGTTCCGCTCATCTCCGTCCATTAAGGAAAATAAAGGAGGGGAAATCCTAACGTTTGATATATCCTCAGAAGAAAAAAAAGTCTCGGCGTTGACATCACTTCTTAATCATAGCGGGTCGAGTCGTCCACAGGGGGCATCCCTCCCGCTGCTCCTTCTTCACGTCTCTCGCCCACGACATTCCACCTGTAGCTAGGCATCTCGTCCTCCATCTGTGTTCTTTCATCGATCTTTGGATGCATGTTATACTCAGCCAGGATTGGGAGAGCCTCCTTGAGCGTAGGGTAGATCTGATCCCCTTTTTCCGTAGTCAGTTTCAGTTGCACTGGGTAAAGGCATTTGGCTTTCACGTTCTTGTCTTTTAGTTGTTTGATGGTCTCTCGCACTCGTGCTCTCTTCCTTTGCAATTCTGGAGAGTAGTCATGGTCAAAGTATATTTGTTTGTCTTTGTACATTAATTTTTGGCTCCATGCTTGTCGAAGAATTTTGTCTTTGACTGAGTAATCCACAAATCTGACGATCAAAGATCTCGGAGTAGCATTGGGGTCTTTCGGTTTGGATGCCAGGGAGCGATGCGCTCTTTCTATTTGCATGTTTACGTCTGGCATTGGTTTAAGAACAGATTGGATCATCTCCGCGACAAATTTCTTAACATCTTTCCCCTCACTGCCCTCCGGCACCCGATAGATTCTCAGATTGTTACGTCTTGTTCTGTTTTGCAAGTCTTCACATCTTGCTGTTAACTCTCTCTCTCGGCGTAGCCGATAACGTATGGCCCTCATACCTTCTGCCATCGTCTTCCGTGGCACTTATGCGATCCTCCGCCTCTTGGGTTCTTTTCTCTAATTTGGTCATTTCCCCTTTCAAATCTTCCATTGACGTTTCCAAATTCTTAAGGGACATTTTGGTCTGATTATGCCCTTCCCGGTTTTCTGACCTTAGCTTTTCGAGCTCGGCTAATATTTTGGCTTCTGGGCTAGCAGCCTCCTGTTGATTTGGCTTCAAATTATCGTTTTTCTCTTTCGAAGCATCTGGTTTCGTTGCAGGTCTGCCTCTAGAGGATGTTGCCATTGTCAGTTCTTGATGTAATGCCAAGTTTAAAGTTTAGTTAGGTTATTTGCCATTTAGTTGGACGGAGCTCAACTTCTAAGTTGCTGTTCAGCGCATGACGTCACCAGAAGTCAGTCCACTTCTTTTATACAGTCTATGGTTTTGACCGAGGTCTGGACTCTGTGGGCTTCAGGCCTGATGTGTGAAAATGACGTCTCCTCCTGAACCTGTCACAGTCTGAGCCCCATGAATCCTGCTGTGTCCTGGAATCTGCCCGAGCATCAGGGAAGAACAAATCCACTGAGGGAAGAACCGGCTCCTTCAGGATATTCACTGCTTCACTGCTGCTGAACCACAGACTGTATAAAAGAAGTGGACTAAGTGAGTGTGACGTCACCCATAGCGTTTAGCGCCGCTCAAATGAGGCTCACGATGCCACGGTTACAGGAGCGACTCTGGAGCCAGGCTCTATGTTATGAATAGGATTTTTTGACGGACAAAATAGCGAAGAAAAAAAATTCAGGATCACGTGTCGCAGGTTCGTATGAACATTTTAAGACCAAAATGACGAGGCCACAGCAACAGGTACAGAGAGAGGAGCGATAAGATTCCAGTGTAAGTGAATGGGAAAAAGGGAGAGAAGGAGCCGGAAGAGCCTCCTGGAGCACTTCCTGTTTGGCACGCGGCGGCTAACGGGATAGCTTAGTCCACTCATATATACGGACTATGTGCTGAACCAGGACCTGACCTGGACACTTTTTTTGGCCAGGCAGTGTATGATTTACTATGTGTGATTTTATGTGTATTTAGTGAGAGTTACTTTATTTCAATAGTTTAAAAATGTGATTTAACTTGACATTTCCTTTCTTTTGTTCTAATGCAGAGCTACAAGATCCACCAACAGAATGACATTCACATGTGACCAGTGTGGAAAGAAGTGGTCAAGAGCTTTTGACCTGAAAAGACACTACAGAACTCACACAGGAGAAAAACCGTACAGGTGTGACCAGTGTGGGAATGAATTTAGAAAGTCTGATAAACTCTGTGAACATATGAGAATCCACACTGGAGAGAAACCATACAGATGTGGTGTTTGTGAAAAGACTTTTTCACTGTCAGGTAACCTAGAAACACACATGAGAGTCCACACAGGAGAGAGGCCATACAGATGTGATGTTTGTGAAAAGACTTTTTCACAGTCAGGCAGCTTAGCACGACACATGAGAATCCACAGAGGAGAGAAACCGTACAGGTGTGACCAGTGTGGGAATGAATTTAGAGAGTCTGGTGTCCTCCGTAAGCATATGAGAGTCCACACAGGGGAGAAACCATACAGATGTGATGTTTGTGAAAAGACATTTTTACAGTCAAGCAACCTAGAAAGACACACAAGGATCCACAGAGGAGAGAAACCGTACAGGTGTGACCAGTGTGGGAAGGAATTTAGAGAGTCTGATAAACTCTGTGAACATATGAGAATCCACACTGGAGAGAAACCGTACAGATGTGATGTTTGTGAAAAGACTTTTTCACTGTCAGGTAACCTAGAAACACACATGAGAATCCACACAGGAGAGAGGCCATACAGATGTGATGTTTGTGAAAAGACTTTTTCACAGTCGGGCAGCTTAGAACGACACATGAGAATCCACAGAGGAGAGAAACCGTACAGGTGTGACCAGTGTGGGAAGGAATTTAGAAAGTCTGATAACCTCCTTACGCATATGAGAGTCCACACTGGAGAGAAACCGTACAGCTGTGATGTCTGTGAAAAGGCTTTTTCACTGTCAAGCAACCTAATTAAACATAAGAGAATCCACACAGGAGAGAGGCCGTACAGATGTGATGTTTGTGAAAAGACATTTTCAGTGTCGGGCCACCTAGTGTCACATAAGAGAATCCACACAGGAGAGAAACCGTACAGATGTGAAGAATGTGGGGAATCTTTCTCTACATCATCCAATCTCAATAGACACAAGAGAACTCACTGGCTGATTCAATATGAGTGTGACCAGTGTGAAGAGGCTTTTAGAACATCCCAGCAGCTCTCCAGTCACTACCGAACGCACACAGGAGACGAACCAGACGACTGTAGAAAGAGGGAAGACTTTCAGGTCTGTGAGGAACCGTCTGAAACATGTCCAAATGTTCCAGAGAGAAAAGCTGCAGCTCTGACCAGTGTGGGAGGATTTTGAGACAAGCTGCTCATCTGAAGGTGGTGGAGCCTCTTGAACTCCTTAAAGGACAAAGAGCTGCTGAGGCCGGTGTTCTGCCGAAATGGGACGAAGACGGAACAATTCCTGCAAATCAGTTTTATTTCTACAACGCCAATAACAATGGACCCTCCTCTTAGTCCTGAAAAAGGGACAACAGAAGAAAAGATTTATTTCAATAATATGAATTGTTTTTATTTTATTTTTTTCTTAAATTTTTTTTGTCACTTAATTTTTATTAAGCGTTTTATTTTGAACAAGAATAAAAAATAGAAAAAAAAAAAAAAAAGAACAGGCACAGTCTGCAAAACTTGTCTTACATTTAGGTGGTAAGAAAAATGTGTATCTTTTCACATATATGCACACTTACATACACATATATGCAAACAACTGCACATGTACACACACGAGCACATACACACCCATGTCACTCTGGAATGATTCTGTTTTATAGTTAAAGATCTGGAGCAGCACTAACCATTAATTAAACTTCACTGCAATATTTGACCCATTTGCCCCATCTTGCATAATAAACATCTGCTTGAAGCCTTAGCATATGTGTCAGACGCTCCATTTTATGTGTTTCTTCAATTATTTGTAACCAGTCCTCCAGTGAGGGGGGATCTGGTTGGAGCCATTTACGAGTAATTGCCTTTTTGGCGCAGGCACAGAGAATTTTGAATAGATCTCTAACATTGCTGGATAAATCAGGTGTATCCCCCATGTATAATGTCATTACATTTTGAGTAATGTTAAAGCCAATTATTTGTGCAATTGTTGATGATACCTGTGTCCAAAAAGTGTTCAGCTTCACACAAGACCAAAATATATGGGTGTGGTGAGCCTCCTTGCCTCCACAAGCCCTTCAACATGAAGTATTATTGGAGTTCCAACTCTTTTGTTGCTTGGGAGTTATGAAAAAACAAATTATGGTTTTCCAGCTGAATTCTCGCCAGTAAGCTGAACAAGAAGTTGACTGAGCAGTTTCACATATGTTTTCCTACTGTTCGGTTGATAGAACGGTTTTGATTTCTTTCTCCCATCGTTTTCTAATATACTCAGTTGAATTTCCCCTACTGTTTGTTAGGCTACGATAAAGTTTAGAAATAATAGATGTACATCCCTGAGAGTATGTTTGCGATACCAAATGAAGTAATTCAATGGAGTCTGTTTCCAAATTTGTAACCTTTTTTATCACCTTTGAAAATGGGTATTGTCGTAATTGTAAGTATCTAAAAAAATCGTTTTTCTCCAAGTTCTGCTTTCTTTGCAGTGTTTGAGAGCTTGGTAACATGTTCTTATCTAGTATCTTATAATAATAATAATAATGCATCAGTTTTATACAGCGCTTTTCTGGACACTCAAAGACGCTTTACAGCATTATTCATTCACTCCAGACCCGGTGGTGGTAAAATACTATTGTAGCTACAGCTGCCCTGGGGCAGACTGACGGAAGCGAGGCTCCAATCTGCACCATCGGCCCCTCCGACCACCACCAACACTCACACACACACCACTTTCATACTAGGCAATGTGGGTGATGTGTCTTACCTAAGGACACAACGAGAGTTTTTGCGACTGGCCCCACTGTGGCACCTGGAACTCCTTGTGGTCTCCCATCCAAGTACTAACCAGGCCCGGCCCTGCTTAGCTTCTGAGATCTGACGGGTTCAGGCTTTGACGAGCCGGTATGGCCACATAGGTTGTCAGTCCGTCTTGTGTCCAGTATTTGAACCTTGTATCAGTTTGGTTAGGCTTAAAATCTGTGCCAAAGGCCACACCCATCTAAGAATTCATATATGATCCGTTCATTTCAATTCTTTAATCATTTGGAACCATATTGTTAGTGTGAAGGATGTCAGCGGAGGCAAATCCTTCTCACAAGTTTTCATTAGGTTTTGGTCACCAATCAGAGCTTGGATTGGTATATTTCCACATATTCTCTCCATCTCCTTCCATCTCGCAGCACATGAACTATCACACCACTGAATGAATATTTTAAGCTGAGCAGCCAAATAGTAATCACGGAGATTTGGTCATGTCAATCCTCCCTTTTCTTTACTAAGTATCAGTGTACTGTATTTGACCCGCGGTTTTTGTCCTCTCCAAATAAATCGAGATATTCGTTTGTTCCGGTCTTGAAATTGAGCAGTTGGGATTTTAATGGGCAGTGACATGAAAAAATATAATAATCTTGGTAAAACTGACATTTTAATTACTTCAATTCTGGAGTTAAAATTTAATATCTTTGTCATCCAGTGTGTGAGGTCTTCCTTGATCTTTTTGTTCACACCATCAAAGTTTTTTCTGTATAAGTCAGCAGGAGAATGTGTCGGCCACACACCCAAATACTTAATCGTTTTTTTTTGACCAGTCAGCTGATATTTTCGACTTGAATATTGATGAAGGTTTATAGTTAAAGCTCATCATTTGTGTTTTGCTTATATTTAATTTATATCCTGAACAGGAGCCAAATGTATTGAGTAGTTTCAGAAGGGTCTGGATGGATTCATCTGGATTTGAAAGGTACACGAGGATGTCGTCCGCACACAGGGCCACCTTATGTCCCCTGGAATTGATCTCTATGCCCTTCATATTTTGGTTATCTCTTATTGCTTGTGCTAATGGCTCAATATAGAGTGCAAACAGAGTTGGTGATAAGGGACATCCTTGACGAGTCGACCTCTCTCGCTCAATCCGATCTGTTAAACTCCCATTTAGTTTGACTCTTGCTGTGGGTGCTGAATATAAAGTCTTAATACTGTTAATTGAGGTGTCAGAGAAACCAATTTTTTCTAAAACCAAAAAGAGATACTGCCAATCCACACAGTCAAAAGCTTTTTCAGCGTCAAGACTCATCAAGGCAGCTTTTTGATTACGTATTTGGATATTGTGAATTATATGAAGAGATCGTCTAATATTATCCTGTGTTTGTCTTCCAGCAACAAATCCAGTTTGATCTTCATCTATTAACTCTGAAATAAAAGAATTCAGCCTGCTGGACAAGATGGATGCATACAATTTATAATCCTGATTTAATATTGAGATAGGTCTGTATGAACTGCACAGAGTTTTATCTCTCCCCTCCTGAGGTATGACCGTAATAATTGCTTCTTTCCATGATGGTGGTGTTGACATGTTTTCCAGTGTCCAATTCAGAGACTTTAACAGAACTGGTGACAGATCGTCTTCAAAAGCTTTATACCATTCTGCTGGTGGGCCGTCTGTACCAGGCGTTTTGTTACTTTTAAGTTTCTTTAGAGCCTTCTCTAATTCAGTCTTATGTATTGGTTTAGTTAACAATTCATTCTGTTGTTTTCCTATTGACGGTAAATCCAAAGAGTCAAGAAACTCTTTTATCTTCTCTACATTAATGCGTTTAGGCTGTGTGTACAACTTTTTACAGAAGGTCTGGAATGCTGCATCAATCTTATCCAATTCCCTTTCTAAAATTCCTGTTTCTGGGTCAGTTATTGAACAGACTGAATGTAATATTTGTTTTTGACGTATTTTGTGCGCAACAAGTTTTGTAGCTTTTGGGCCAGTTTCATAATAGGATTGCTTTAAAAATTTATATTTTTTCTCTTCTTCTTTGTACAAGTCTGAAATTTGATTTCTCTTAATTTTTATTTCTTCTAAAATCTGACTACTTTGAGTTTTAGAGTGCTTATTTTCTAGTTCCTTTAATGATTTATCTAATTCTCTGAATAATCTCTCCTTTTCTTTCTTAATTGCTGTACTCAATGATATGAATTTGCCTCTAATAACAGCTTTCAAGGTGTCCCAAAGAACATTCGGATCAACCTGCCCATTATCATTTAGTTCCAAAAGGCTTCTTATCTCTTTCTTTATGTCCCCTATCACGTTTTTATTATTTAATAAACCACGAGGCCACAGCAACAGGTACAGGTACAATGGGGAAAAAGGGAGAGAAGGAGCCGGAAGAGCCTCCTGGAGCACTTCCTGTTTAGCACGCGGCGGCTAACGGGATAGCTATGTCCACTCATATATACGGACTATGTGCTGAACCAGGACCTGACCTGGACACTTTTTTTTGGCCAGGCAGTGTATGATTTACTATGTGTGATTTTATGTGTATTTAGTGAGAGTTACTTTATTTCAATAGTTTAAAAATGTGATTTTACTTGACATTTCCTTTCTTTTGTTCTAATGCAGAGCTACAAGATCCACCAACAGAATGACATTCACATGTGACCAGTGTGGAAAGAAGTGGTCAAGAGCTTTTGACCTGAAAAGACACTACAGAATCCACACAGGAGAAAAACCGTACAGCTGTGATGTTTGTGAAAAGGCCTTTTCAGAGTCAGGCAAACTAACATTACATATGAGAATCCACACAGGAGAGAAACCCTGCAGATGTGACCAGTGTGGGAAGGAATTTAGAAAGTCTAATAAACTCCTTAGGCATATGAGAGTCCACACAGGGGAAAAACCGTACAGATGTGATGTTTGTGAGAGGACATTTACACAATCAAGCCACTTAGAATCACATTTGAGAATCCACACAGGAGAGAAACCGTATAAGTGTGATATTTGTGAGAAAACATTTACATTGTCAGGTCACCTAGTGTCACATAAGAGAATCCACACAGGAGAGAAACCATACAGCTGTGACCAGTGTGGGAAAACTTTCTCTACATCATCCAATCTCAATAGACACAAGAGAACTCACTCCTGGCTGATTCAATATGAGTGTGACCAGTGTGAAGAGGCTTTTAGAACATCCCAGCAGCTCTCCAGTCACTACCGAACGCACACAGGAGACGAACCAGACGACTGTAGAAAGAGGGAAGACTTTCAGGTCTGTGAGGAACCGTCTGAAACATGTCCAAATGTTCCAGAGAGAAAAGCTGCAGCTCTGACCAGTGTGGGAGGACTTTGAGACAAGCTGCTCATCTGAAGGTGGTGGAGCCTCTTGAACTCCCTAAAGGACAAAGAGCTGCTGAGGCCGGATCAAGTGAGCCTAAAGTCAGACTGAAAAAGCTGGAGATCAGGCTTCAGAGACTCCGGACTGTGGATTTGAACTCTGTGCAAAATGATATGTAAAGATTTGTTTTATTACAGAGAGGTTTTAGCTGAAGTTTGTCCATCTTATTCTTCATTGTTTTGCTTTTCACTTTGAGCTCTTAGTTCTGCTTCACTGCTGTTCCCTAATCAGAGACATGCCTGAAACTGCAGTTTGTCTTTTTATTCTCTTGTGGCTCTTGTTGGCAACCCACAACAGGTGTTTATTCTTTTCATGGCTGCTGTGATGAAAAAAGTGAAGTGAAATATTATGTAGCACATACAATGCTGCAATATGGAGCAGAACAAATAGTAGTAGTAGTTGTTGTGTTATTTACAGTGAACAGACAGACATTATTTAGAGTTCAACGTGTTTAAAGTAATTAATCCGAGCACAAGAGCCACAACACAGTTCATATAATCCACATGCAAAAAGAGTTCCAGGAGGCTCGCCATCCAGTGTCTGGAACATGGCCTCTGCAAAACAGGACCAGCAATAAGTCATACAATAATTAAGTATCACAACTAAGTCACAAGCAGAATCAGAAAGGGTTTTTTGCCATATGAATGAACAGGTTCACAACATTAGGAAACTGTTGCAGTACTTGGAGTGAAACAAAGACAAACACTACTAACCATGTAATAAAGTAGAAAACTAACTATATATATATAACTATAATGTAACACAAAAATGTACAAAATTAAAAGAATATAACAGTGCAGGTAATGATAAACTAAATACATTTCCACAATATCACAATTTGTTATAATAATAATCATTCATGTACATGTATAAATATTTGTCCATATCAAGGGTACTCCATAGTTAAATATTTTCAATTGACAATGGGCAACAATTCATTTTAGCTTAGCTTTAGCAGTGCTAACAGTTTCTTTCATCATAATCATAATTGTCAGTATTAGTTCTCAAAAAATATCAATAAAGTGCAGTGATTAAAATACATATAGTGGCTTAAACAGCGGTCGCATATGAAAAGGAACGAGTGAGCGCCAGCTCAGGATCATAGAACTATAAGAACAAGAGCTCCTCCAGCGGGGCAAAATACGCCCGTACTTTGAATTATTGTATATAGAATTAAGTTAGAATTTGTCAAACCAGCAACAGAACTTAAAGACACTACAAAGCTTTGAAGTGTCCACAGACGGATAGACGGACGGACGGACGGACAGCGCCATACCATAATACGTCCCGTCTTATTACAACGGGCGTATAAAAATTATCCGGATACAACCGGAGCGCTAGCATTAGCATTAGCGTTAGCGCTAGCGTTAGCATTAGCGCTAGCGCTAGCGTTAGCATTGTAGCTCCGAACGACAACAAACAAAGTTGTCACCAGTTTCACTTAATCAAATGACAAAGGGACGACAGCGCTTCGTCATGAAGGCAGGAGGCATCTAGAGAGACTGGCAGCGTAACAGTTACTTTAGAGAACTTTTACTTTACAGTTACTTTTAGAGGAAAACAGTCACTTTTAAGGGCAATAACTGAAATGAGATTGTTCAAGTCTTAAACCACTGAATGTTCTGATTTTCTGAAATTGTGTGTTCCAATAAAATTTTCCTCTGGGTTGTGTTTTATTTTCACTGAGCAGGCTTTTCCGAATGTGATCTGTGCAGATCATGGATCTATATATATCTATATATACATATCTATCTATCTATCTATATAGATAGATAGATAGATAGATAGATAGATAGATAGATAGATAGATGGATGTAGATAGAGATATAGATATAGTACAGATGTTAGAATGTCACTCGGGCTTGAGAAATACAGTAAGATGCCTAAAGGTTGTGGAGAATGACTGAGCCAAGTTATTATTTGATCGCTGTTGTTATTAGTAATATTCTTATTTTCTGTATTTCCTGTTTTGTTGTGAGTCAGTCGCGTTGCAGTTCACACTCCTTATCAGTTGGCGGCGCTAATGCGCCAGGAGTTGTTTGCCAATAAAACTCCACTGTGGCTCATGCTCAGGTCGGCGTGAGGGACAAACCTGTGAATTGGTGGATTTTTCGGATTCCAAACTGCCTCTTCCTCCACGGTGAGTTGTTGAGCATCAATCGGTGAACTCTTTTTGTGATTCGCGCTCGTATTTGTGTTGCTAAAAGCTCTTAGCGTCTTGTTTGTTAGCGCCGCTACGCTCCCATTCAAAACCCCTGTGTATATTAGCGCCGTTTACTCGCGCCTGGAGTTTGGGAAACACCGATTATACGAATTAAATACTGAACGCTTTCGAGTTTATATTCAAGCCGAAATGGAGATAAGAATCTGCTTTACTAGAAGCATTCATTCATTTATTCATTTATTTTCCCCTTTTGAATTGTTTTGGTCCATTTTGACAACTTTTTTGAGCGAATGTTAAATAAGCTATAGGCCTTTGTTTGGTTTTCCTGAACTGTCGCAGCTACGATTATTTTTGATTTGTTGCACAACTTTAATTATTCATCTGATCATCTGCTTGAGTATTTTGATCTCTACTTAAGTCATTGGATTTACTGAGTACAATTGTGTATTTTTGATGTATGAAAAATTGCACTTCCCTTTTTGATGAATTATTGATCGATGACTGTGTTAAATAGTTGCAGGGTGAAATTGAAATAAGGTTAATAACATTATTAATTTTAAAAGTTATATATTGATAAAGTGCATTTGTTCTGCTTTTGTAAATATGTCTATGTATTTATATTTATTTATTTTCGGAGATTTTGCAATTTCACGTGTTTTGACCATAGTCCGTATATATGAGTGGACTAAGCTATCCCGTTAGCCGCCGCGTGCCAAACAGGAAGTGCTCCAGGAGGCTCTTCCGGCTCCTTCTCTCCCTTTTTCCCATTCACTTACATTGAGATCTGATCGCTCCTCTCTCTGTACCTGTTGCTGTGGCCTCGTCATTTTGGTCTTAAAATGTTCGTATGAACCCGTGACACATGATAAGGAATTTTTTTTCTTCACTATTTTGTCTGTCAGAAAAAACCCTATTGTACTGTTTATGTGGCCGCCTTTGTGTCCAAAACAAATTTCCTTCTGGACAAATAAAGTAATCTTGAATCTTGTATTCTTAACGTTGAGCCTGGCTCCAAATTCGCTCCTGTAACCGTGGCATCGCGAGCCTCATTTGAGCGGCGCTAAACGCTATGGGTGACGTCACTCTCACTTAGTCCACTTCTTTTATACAGTCTATGGTTTTGACCGAGGTCCGGACTCTGTGGGCTTCAGGTCTGATGTGTGAAAATGACGTCTCCTCCTGAACCTGTCACAGTCTGAGCCCCATGAATCCTGCTGTGTCCTGGAATCTGCCCGAGCATCAGGGAAGAACAAATCCACTGAGGGAAGAACCGGCTCCTTCAGGATATTCACTGCTTCACTGCTGCTAAACCAGGACCTGACCAACTGCAGCAACACCACACCTGTGATTAGATAAATCCAGGTGGACACTTTTTTTGGCCAGGCAGTGTATGATTTACTATGTGTGATTTTATGTGTATTTAGTGAGAGTTACTTTATTTCAATAGTTTAAAAATGTGATTTAACTTGACATTTCCTTTCTTTTGTTCTAATGCAGAGCTATAAGATCCACCAACAGAATGACGTTCATATGTGACCAGTGTGGAAAGAAGTGGTCAAGAGCTTTTGACCTGCAAAGACACTACAGAACTCACACAGGAGAAAAACCGCACAGCTGTGATGTTTGTGAAAAGACATTTTCAGAGTCAGGCAACTTAGCATTACATATGAGAGTCCACACAGGAGAGAGGCCGTACAGGTGTGACCAGTGTGGGAAGAAATTTAGAAGGTCTGATAACCTCCTTAAGCATATGAGAGTCCACACAGGGGAAAAACCGTACAGATGTGATGTTTGTGAGAGGACATTTACACAGTCAAGCCACTTAGAAAGGCACATGAGAATCCACACAGGAGAGAAACCGTACAGGTGTGATGTTTGTGAAAAGACTTTTTCAGAGTCAGGCAACTTAGCATTACATATGAGAATCCACACAGGAGAGAGGCCATACAGGTGTGACCAGTGTGGGAAGAAATTTAGAGAGTCTGGTGTCCTCCGTAAGCATATGAGAATCCACACTGGAGAGAAACCCTGCAGATGTGACCAGTGTGGGAAGAAGTGGTCAAGAGCTTGTGACCTGAAAAGACACTACAGAATCCACACAGGAGAAAAACCGTACAGCTGTGATGTTTGTGAAAAGGCTTTTTCAGAGTCAGGCAAACTAGCATTACATATGAGAATCCACACAGGAGAGAAACCCTGCAGATGTGACCAGTGTGGGAAGGAATTTAAAAAGTCTGATAACCTCCTTACGCATATGAGAGTCCACACAGGGGAAAAACCGTACACATGTGATGTTTGTGAGAAAACATTTTCAGTGTCGGGCCACCTAGTGGCACATAAGAGAATCCACACAGGAGAGAAACCATACAGCTGTGAAGAATGTGGGGAATCTTTCTCTCGATCTTCCAGTCTGAATAGACACAAGACAACTCACTCCTGGCTGATTCAATATGAGTGTGACCAGTGTGAAGAGGCTTTTAGAACATCCCAGCAGCTCTCCAGTCACTACCGAACGCACACAGGAGACGAACCAGATGACTGTAGAAAGAGGGAAGACTTTCAGGTCTGTGAGGAACCGTCTGAAACATGTCCAAATGTTCCAGAGAGAAAAGCTGCAGCTCTGACCAGTGTGGGAGGACTTTGAGACAAGCTGCTCATCTGAAGGTGGTGGAGCCTCTTGAACTCCCTAAAGGACAAAGAGCTGCTGAGCCCGGTGTTCTGCCGAAATGAGCCCAGTTGAAATGAGCTATCAGCAGCCTAAATCCACAGTGACGTCTATCGATTCACGCTGCCCCGTTGAAATAATCGACCTCGATCGTTTACAGTTGTATAGATCCAATAAAGCCTGACCCTGACCTCCCCAGTTTCTAGTGCTGCCACTAACGACTAATTTTCTGACGATTAATCTCTCGACTAATTTTTCGATTAGTCGACTAATCTAAACGACTAATTAAAAAAAAAAAACAAGCGGTTCTAACACACACAAGTTAGATTTTCCCGGGAGGTTACCTTGTGTGTGCGAGTTGCAAAGGTTATTGCTGTTATGTCTGTTGTGCTCATTCGACAATGTTGAACAACGATATGCACACACAATTTAACGAGTTTGCACGAGCAGCATATGCAACGGTATTCTCAATACCTCATGCATCGTGGTCGTGCTCCCGTGATAAGCCAAAGAAGTCTTACAGTGTACAAACCACTCTATCACCATCTGTCCCAAAGTATTCCCAGACTTTCAAGGCTTTAGGTCTTGGTCTAGAAGTCGCCGCCACTGTTCTTGGATCCGACTCTGACCCACCGGCCGCTGGCATTTTCTCAAATGCTCAAATCGGGGGAAGGGGGAAGAGAGAAAGAGAGAGACCAGCCAGCAGAGTGCGCACGGCAAATACTTCCTCAAGTTTGTTTTCTTTGGCGGTGCCATTATATACCACTGCTGTTAGCCTTTGCTGAAGCCGAGGTTAGCCACCTCGGCGTCAACCCCGGATGTAGCCGCTGTCAGCAGCACCGGTGTCCGCCTCGAGTGTAGTACTACTAGTGGTGTGGAGGGGAAATACCTGATCTCGGGCAAGCAAAAGGTCTCTGGACGAGCCGTTTGAGACCAAAAATAAATAAAGGCGAATATTCAACCAAAAAAATTGTAGTCGACTCATTTTCATATTCGATTACGTCGACAACGTTGAATAATCGCGGCAGCACTACCAGTTTCACAATGCATTTCTTTTGATTAGGTCAGTTCTTCTCAGGTTTTTATTTATTTTTTGCTGTACCAAAATGATAATTTGGGATCAAGTGTTTTGTTTGTGTGGGATTTTGGGGAATGAATCTGATGTCCTGGCTAAAAAGGCACTTCAGAAAGATGTGTAGATGTGGTTTTATCATTGGCAAAGCAGGAATGCCACAGTGTCTGTAAGCAGCGTCTGACTAAGGCGCCATGTTCCCCGTCACTCCAAAACAAAAGGAATCGTGGGTCCAGTTGCTGCAGAGGTGAAGTGGTCTTATCCAGGCTGAGACTTGGACCCTGTGGTTTGGCTGCTTGTCTTCTGCCACAGCTGGCCTCTGTTAGCCCTGCACTAGTGTCTGCAGCACTTACAGCAGAGAGAGGAGCCAGCCACCTTGGAACTGTAACCTTCTCGATTAAATCTGTACTTTCGTCTGCCTGTCAAGTGGAATTAGTTTGTGTATAGGTCAAAATTGCTCTTATATACATTCACATACGGTCCATGGCTTTTAATAATAAGGCTGCGCTTTTATTTTGGTGACTTCCGGTTTTAGCGGAAGTGAAGGTAGAAACGTTAGATCGATTTTACTGAAAGGACGAAAAGTAAAGACAGATGGGATGTAAAAAACAAAGATAGATAGTAAAGATAGCAGCGGTCGACAGAGGAACACGGTTTGTTTTATTAATGTATATTTGAGCCGATTCTAATTTGTACTGAATGTATATGTTCATTAGAAGAAAAAGACCATGACGTCACTTCCTGTTTCCTCCTCACTGTGGCTCATGCTCAGGTCGGCGTGAGGGACAAACCTGTGAATTGGTGGATTTTTCGGATTCCAAACTGCCTCTTCCTCCACGGTGAGTTGTTGAGCATCAATCGGTGAACTCTTTTTGTGATTCGCGCTCGTATTTGTGTTGCTAAAAGCTCTTAGCGTCTTGTTTGTTAGCGCCGCTACGCTCCCATTCAAAACCCCTGTGTATATTAGCGCCGTTTACTCGCGCCTGGAGTTTGGGAAACACCGATTATACGAATTAAATACTGAACGCTTTCGAGTTTATATTCAAGCCGAAATGGAGATAACAATCTGCTTTACTAGAAGCATTCATTCAGTTATTCATTTATCTTCCCCTTTTGAATTGTTTTGGTCCATTTTGACAACTTTTTTGAGCGAACGTTAAATAAGCTATAGGCCTTTGTTTAGGTTTTCCTGAACTGTCGCAGCTACGATTATTTTTGATTTGTTGCACAACTTTAATTATTCATCTGATCATCTGCTTGAGTATTTTGATCTCTACTTAAGTCATTGGATTTACTGAGTACAATTGTGTATTTTTGATATATGAAAAATTGCACTTCCCTTTTTGATGGATTATTGATCGATGACTGTGTTAAATAGTCGCAGGGTGAAATTGAAATAAGGTTAATAACATTAATTTTAAAAGTTATATATTGATAAAGTGCATTTGTCCTGCGTGTGTAAATATGTCTATGTATTTATTTATTTTGATTTATTTATTTTCGGAGATTTTGCAATTTCACGTGTTTTGACCATAGTCCGTATATATGAGTGGACTAAGCTATCCCGTTAGCCGCCGCGTGCCAAACAGGAAGTGCTCCAGGAGGCTCTTCCGGCTCCTTCTCTCCCTTTTTCCCATTCACTTACATTGAGATCTGATCGCTCCTCTCTCTGTACCTGTTGCTGTGGCCTCGTCATTTTGGTCTTAAAATGTTCGTATGAACCCGTGACACATGATACTGAATTTATTTTTCCCGCTATTTTGTCTGTCAGAAAAAACCCTATTGTACTGTTTATGTGGCAGCCTTTGTGTCCAAAACAAATTTCCTTCTGGACAAATAAAGTAATCTTGAATCTTGTATTCTTAACGTTGAGCCTGGCTCCAAATTCACTCCTGTAACTGTGGCATCGCGAGCCTCATTTGAGCGGCGCTAAACGCTATGGGTGACGTCACTCTCACTTAGTCCACTTCTTTTATACAGTCTATGGTTTTGACCGAGGTCCGAACTCTGTGGGCTTCAGGTCTGATGTGTGAAAATGACGTCTCCTCCTGAACCTGTCACAGTCTGAGCCCCATGAATCCTGCTGTGTCCTGGAATCTGCCCGAGCATCAGGGAAGAACAAATCCACTGAGGGAAGAACCGGCTCCTTCAGGATATTCACTGCTTCACTGCTGCTGAACCAGGACCTGACCAACTGCAGCAACACCACACCTGTGATTAGATAAATCCAGGTGGACACTTTTTTTTGGCCAGGCAGTGTATGATTTACTATGTGTGATTTTATGTGTATTTAGTGAGAGTTACTTTATTTCAATAGTTTAAAAATGTGATTTTACTTGACATTTCCTTTCTTTTGTTCTAATGCAGAGCTACAAGATCCACCAACAGAATGACGTTCACATGTGACCAGTGTGGAAAGAAGTGGTCAAGAGCTTTTGACCTGAAAAGACACTACAGAATCCACAGAGGAGAAAAACCGTACAGCTGTGATGTTTGTGAAAAGACTTTTTCAGAGTCACGCAAACTCGCATCACATATGAGAATCCACACAGGAGAGAAACCCTGCAGATGTGACCAGTGTGGGAAGGAATTTAGAAAGTCTGATAACCTCCTTACGCATATGAGAGTCCACACAGGGGAAAAACCGTACAGATGTGATGTTTGTGAAAAGACATTTTCACAGTCAGGCAACTTACAATCACATATGAGAGTCCACACAGGAGAGAGGCCATACAGATGTGACCAGTGTGGAAAGAAATTTAGAGAGTCTAGTGCCCGCCGTCAACATATGAGAATCCACACAGGAGAGAAACCCTGCAGATGTGACCAGTGTGGGAAGGAATTTAGAAAGTCAAATAACCTCCTTAAGCATATGAGAGTCCACACAGGGGAAAAACCGTACAGATGTGATGTTTGTGAGAGGACATTTACACAATCAAGCCACTTAGAAAGGCACACGAGAATCCACACAGGAGAGAAACCGTACAGGTGTGACCAGTGTGGGAAGGAATTTAGAGATTCTGGTACCCTCTATAAGCATGTGAGAGTCCACACTGGAGAGAAACTGTACAGATGTGATGTTTGTGAAAAGACATTTTCACTGTCAGCCCACCTACAATCACACATGAGAATCCACACAGGAGAGAGGCCGTACAGATGTGATGTTTGTGAAAAGACATTTTCAGTGTCGGGCCACCTAGTGTCGCATAAGAGAATCCACACAGGAGAGAAACCATACGAGTGTGAAGAATGTGGGGAATCTTTCTCTCGGTCTTCAAGTCTGAATAGACACAAGACAACTCACTCCTGGCTGATTCAATATGAGTGTGACCAGTGTGAAGAGGCTTTTAGAACATCCCAGCAGCTCTCCAGTCACTACCGAACGCACACAGGAGACGAACCAGACGACTGTAGAAAGAGGGAAGACTTTCAGGTCTGTGAGGAACCGTCTGAAACATGTCCAAATGTTCCAGAGAGAAAAGCTGCAGCTCTGACCAGTGTGGGAGGACTTTGAGACAAGCTGCTCATCTGAAGGTGGTGGAGCCTCTTGAACTCCCTAAAGGAGAAAGAGCTGCTGAGGCCGGTGTTCTGCTGAAATGAGCCCAGTTGAAATGAGCTATCAGCAGCCTAAATGCACAGTGACGTCTTATCGATTCACGCTGCCCCGTTGAAATAATCGACCTCGATCGTTTACAGTTGTATAGATCCAATAAAGCCTGACCCTGACCTCCCCAGTTTCACAATGCATTTCTTTTGATTAGGTCAGTTCTTCTCAGGTTTTTATTTATTTTTTGCTGTACCAAAATGATAATTTGGGATCAAGTGTTTTGTTTGTGTGGGATTTTGGGGAATGAATCTGATGTCCTGGCTAAAAAGGCACTTCAGAAAGATGTGTAGATGTGGTTTTATCATTGGCAAAGCAGGAATGCCACAGTGTCTGTAAGCAGCGTCTGACTAAGGCGCCATGTTCCCCGTCACTCCAAAACAAAAGGAATCGTGGGTCCAGTTGCTGCAGAGGTGAAGTGGTCTTATCCAGGCTGAGACTTGGACCCTGTGGTTTGGCTGCTTGTCTTCTGCCACAGCTGGCCTCTGTTAGCCCTGCACTAGTGTCTGCAGCACTTACAGCAGAGAGAGGAGCCAGCCACCTTGGAACTGTAACCTTCTCGATTAAATCTGTACTTTCGTCTGGCTGTCAAGTGGAATTACACTCAACAAAAATATAAACGCAACACTTTTGTTTTTGCTCCCATTTGTCATGAGATGGACTCAAAGATCTAAAATTCATTCCAGATACACAATATTACCATTTCTCTCAAACATTGTTCACAAATCTGTCTAAATGTGTGATAGTGGCACTTTTGCTTTGCTGAGATAATCCATCCCACCTCACAGGTGCCACATCAAGATGCTCATCAGACACCATGATTAGTGCACAGGTGAACCTTAGACTGCCCACAATAAAAGGCCACCCTGAAATGTGCAGTTTTGTCTCACAGCAAATGCCACAGATGGCGCAAGCATTGAGGGAGCGTGCAATTGGCATGCTGACAGCAGGAATGTCAACCAGATCTGTTGCTCGGGCATTGAATGTTCATTTCTCCACCATAAGCCGTCTCCAAAGGCGTTTCAGAGAATATGGCAGTACATCCAACCGGCCTCACAACCGCAGACCACGTGTAACCACACCAGCCCAGGACCTCCACATCCAGCAGGTTCACCTCCAAGATCGTCTGAGACCAGCTACTCAGACAGCTGCTGAAACAATTGGTTTGCATAACCAAAGAATTTCTGCACAAACTGTCAGAAACCGTCTCAGGGAAGCTCAACTGCTCGTCGTCCTCATCGGGGTCTTAACCTGACTCCAGATCGTCGCCGTAACAGACTTGAGTGGGCAAATGCCCACATTCGATGGCGTCTGGCACGTTGGAGAGGTGTTCTCTTCACGGATGAATCTCGGTTTACATTGTTCAGGGCAGATGGCAGACAGCGTGTGTGGCGTCGTGTGGGTGAGCGCTTTGCTGATGTCAATGTTGTGGATGGAGTGGCCCATGGTGGTGGTGGGGTTATGGTATGGGCAGGCATCTGTTATGGACGAAGAACACAGGTGCATTTTATTGATGGCATTTTGAATGCACAGAGATACCGTGATGAGATCCTGAGGCCCATTGTTGTGCCACACATCCATGAACATCACCTCATGTTTCAGCAAGATAATGCACGGCCCCATGTTGCAAGGATCTGTACACAATTCTTGGAAGCTGAAAATGTCCCAGTTCTTGCATGGCCAGCATACTCACCGGACATGTCACCCATTGAGCATGTCTGGGATGTGCTTGACCGGCGTATACGACAGCGCGTACCAGTTCCCACTAATATCCAGCAACTTTGCACAGCCATTGAAGAGGAGTGGACCAACATTCCACAGGCCACAATTGACAATCTGATAAACTCTATGCGAAGAAGATGTGTTGCACTGCATGAGGCAAATGGTGGTCACACCAGATACTGACTGGTTCTGAGTCCCCAGACCCCCAATAAAGCAACAACTGCACATTTCAGAGTGGCCTTTTATTGTGGACAGTCTAAGGTACACCTATGCACTAATCATGGTGTCTGATGAGCATCTTGATGTGGCACACCTGTGAGGTGGGATGGATTATCTCAGCAAAGCAAAAGTGCTCACTATCACACATTTAGACAGATTTGTGAACAATGTTTGAGAGAAATGGTAATATTGTGTATCTGGAATGAATTTTAGATCTTTGAGTTCATCTCATGACAAATGGGAGCAAAAACAAAAGTGTTGTGTTTATATTTTTGTTGAGTGTAGTTTGTGTATAGGTCAAAATTGCTCTTCTATACATTCACATACGACTTTTAATAATAAGGCTGCGCTTTTATTTTGGTGACTTCCGGTTTTAGCGGAAGTGAAGGTAGAAACGTTAGATCGATTTTACTGAAAGGACGAAAAGTAAAGACAGATGGGATATAAAAAACAAAGATAGATAGTAAAGATAGCAGCGGTCGACAGAGGAACACGGTTTGTTTTATTTATTAATGTATATTTGAGCCGATTCTAATTTGTACTGAATGTATATGTTCATTAGAAGAAAAAGACCATGACGTCACTTCCTGTTTCCTCCTCACTGTGGCTCATGCTCAGGTCGGCGTGAGGGACAAACCTGTGAATTGGTGGATTTTTCGGATTCCAAACTGCCTCTTCCTCCACGGTGAGTTGTTGAGCATCAATCGGTGAACTCTTTTTGTGATTCGCGCTCGTATTTGTGTTGCTAAAAGCTCTTAGCGTCTTGTTTGTTAGCGCCGCTACGCTCCCATTCAAAACCCCTGTGTATATTAGCGCCGTTTACTCGCGCCTGGAGTTTGGGAAACACCGATTATACGAATTAAATACTGAACGCTTTTGAGTTTATATTCAAGCCGAAATGGAGATAACAATCTGCTTTACTAGAAGCATTTATTCATTTATTCATTTATTTTCCCCTTTTGAACTGTTTTGGTCCATTTTGACAACTTTTTTGAGCGAACGTTAAATAAGCTATAGGCCTTTGTTTAGGTTTTCCTGAACTGTCGCAGCTACGATTATTTTTGATTTGTTGCACAACTTTAATTATTCATCTGATCATCTGCTTGAGTATTTTGATCTCTACTTAAGTCATTGGATTTACTGAGTACAATTGTGTATTTTTGATATATGAAAAATTGCACTTCCCTTTTTGATGGATTATTGATCGATGACTGTGTTAAATAGTCGCAGGGTGAAATTGAAATAAGGTTAATAACATTATTCATTTTAAAAGTTATATATTGATAAAGTGCATTTGTTCTGCTTTTGTAAATATGTCTATGTATTTATATTTATTTATTTATTTTCGGAGATTTTGCAATTTCACGTGTTTTGACCATAGACCGTATATATGAGTGGACTAAGCTATCCCGTTAGCCGCCGCGTGCCAAACAGGAAGTGCTCCAGGAGGCTCTTCCGGCTCCTTCTCTCCCTTTTTCCCATTCACTTACATTGAGATCTGATCGCTCCTCTCTCTGTACCTGTTGCTGTGGCCTCGTCATTTTGGTCTTAAAATGTTCGTATGAACCCGTGACACATGATACGGAATTTTTTTTCTTCACTATTTTGTCTGTCAGAAAAAACCCTATTGTACTGTTTATGTGGCAGCCTTTGTGTCCAAAACAAATTTCCTTCTGGACAAATAAAGTAATCTTGAATCTTGTATTCTTAACGTTGAGCCTGGCTCCAAATTCGCTCCTGTAACCGTGGCATCGCGAGCCTCATTTGAGCGGCGCTAAACGCTATGGGTGACGTCACGCTCACTTAGTCCACTTCTTTTATACAGTCTATGGTTTTGACCGAGGTCCGGACTCTGTGGGCTTCAGGTCTGATGTGTGAAAATGACGTCTCCTCCTGAACCTGTCACAGTCTGAGCCCCATGAATCCTGCTGTGTCCTGGAATCTGCCCGAGCATCAGGGAAGAACAAATCCACTGAGGGAAGAACCGGCTCCTTCAGGATATTCACTGCTTCACTGCTGCTGAACCACAGACTGTATAAAAGAAGTGGACTAAGTGAGTGTGACGTCACCCATAGCGTTTAGCGCCGCTCAAATGAGGCTCACGATGCCACAGTTACAGGAGCGACTCTGGAGCCAGGCTCTATGTTATGAATAGGATTTTTTTCACGGACAAAATAGCAAAGAAAAAAAATTCAGTATCACGTGTCGCAGGTTCGTATGAACATTTTAAGACCAAAATGACGAGGCCACAGCAACAGGTACCGAGAGAGGAGCGATAAGATTCCAGTGTAAGTCAATGGGGAAAAAGGGAGAGAAGGAGCCGGAAGAGCCTCCTGGAGCACTTCCTGTTTAGCACGCGGCGGCTAACGGGATAGCTTAGTCCACTCATATATACGGACTATGTGCTGAACCAGGACCTGACCTGGACACTTTTTTTTGGCCAGGCAGTGTATGATTTACTATGTGTGATTTTATGTGTATTTAGTGAGTTACTTTATTTCAATAGTTTAAAAAATGTGATTTTACTTGACATTTCCTTTCTTTTGTTCTAATGCAGAGCTACAAGATCCACCAACAGAATGACGTTCACATGTGATCGGTGTGGAAAAAAGTGGTCAAGAGCTTTTGACCTGAAAAGACACTACAGAATCCACACAGGAGAAAAACCGCACAGCTGTGATGTTTGTGAAAAGGCCTTTTCAGAGTCAGGCAAACTAGCATTACATATGAGAATCCACACAGGAGAGAAACCCTGCAGATGTGACCAGTGTGGGAAGGAATTTAGAAAGTCTGATAGCCTCCTTAAGCATATGAGAGTCCACACAGGGGAAAAACCGTACAGATGTGATGTTTGTGAGAGGACATTTACACAATCAAGCCACTTAGAAAGGCACACGAGAATCCACACAGGAGAGAAACCGTACAGGTGTGACCAGTGTGGGAATGAATTTAGAGATTCTGGTACCCTCTATAAGCATATGAGAGTCCACACTGGAGAGAAACTGTACAGATGTGATGTTTGTGAAAAGGCATTTTCACATCCAAGCTCCCTAGAAACACATATGAGAATACACACAGGAGGAAGACCATATAGCTGTGACCAGTGTGGGAAGGTGTGGCAAAAACCTTCGGACCTGAAAAGACACTACAGAACTCACACTGGAGAGAAACCGTACAGCTGTGATGTTTGTGAAAAGACATTTTCACTGTCAGCCCACCTACAATCACACAGGAGAATCCACACAGGAGAGAGGCCGTACAGATGTGATGTTTGTGAGAAAACATTTTCAGTGTCGGGCCACCTATTATCACATAAGAGAATCCACACTGGAGAGAAACCATACAGCTGTGACCAGTGTGGGAAAACTTTCTCTCGATCATCCAGTCGCAATAAACACAAGACAACTCACTCCTGGCTGATTCAATATGAGTGTGACCAGTGTGAAGAGGCTTTTAGAACATCCCAGCAGCTCTCCAGTCACTACCGAACGCACACAGGAGACGAACCAGACGACTGTAGAAAGAGGGAAGACTTTCAGGTCTGTGAGGAACCGTCTGAAACATGTCCAAATGTTCCAGAGAGAAAAGCTGCAGTTCTGACCAGTGTGGGAGGACTTTGAGACAAGCTGCTCATCTGAAGGTGGTGGAGCCTCTTGAACTCCCTAAAGGACAAAGAGCTGCTGAGGCCGGTGTTCTGCCGAAATGAGCCCAGTTGAAATGAGCTATCAGCAGCCTAAATGCACAGTGACGTCTTATCGATTCACGCTGCCCCGTCGAAATAATCGACCTCGATCGTTTACAGTTGTATAGATCCAATAAAGCCTGACCCTGACCTCCCCAGTTTCACAATGCATTTCTTTTGATTAGGTCAGTTCTTCTCAGGTTTTTATTTATTTTTTGCTGTACCAAAATGATAATTTGGGATCAAGTGTTTTGTTTGTGTGGGATTTTGGGGAATGAATCTGATGTCCTGGCTAAAAAGGCACTTCAGAAAGATGTGTAGATGTGGTTTTATCATTGGCAAAGCAGGAATGCCACAGTGTCTGTAAGCAGCGTCTGACTAAGGCGCCATGTTCCCCGTCACTCCAAAACAAAAGGAATCGTGGGTCCAGTTGCTGCAGAGGTGAAGTGGTCTTATCCAGGCTGAGACTTGGACCCTGTGGTTTGGCTGCTTGTCTTCTGCCACAGCTGGCCTCTGTTAGCCCTGCACTAGTGTCTGCAGCACTTACAGCAGAGAGAGGAGCCAGCCACCTTGGAACTGTAACCTTCTCGATTAAATCTGTACTTTCGTCTGCCTATCAAGTGGAATTAGTTTGTGTATAGGTCAAAATTGCTCTTATATACATTCACATACGGTCCATGGCTTTTAATAATAAGGCTGCGCTTTTATTTTGGTGACTTCCGGTTTTAGCGGAAGTGAAGGTAGAAACGTTAGTTCGATTTTACTGAAAGGATGAAAAGTAAAGACAGATGGGATATAAAAAACAAAGATAGATAGTAAAGATAGCAGCGGTCGACAGAGGAACACGGTTTGTTTTATTAATGTATATTTGAGCCGATTCTAATTTGTACTGAATGTATATGTTCATTAGAAGAAAAAGACCATGACGTCACTTCCTGTTTCCTCCTCACTGTGGCTCATGCTCAGGTCGGCGTGAGGGACAAACCTGTGAATTGGTGGATTTTTCGGATTCCAAACTGCCTCTTCCTCCACGGTGAGTTGTTGAGCATCAATCGGTGAACTCTTTTTGTGATTCGCGCTCGTATTTGTGTTGCTAAAAGCTCTTAGCGTCTTGTTTGTTAGCGCCGCTACGCTCCCATTCAAAACCCCTGTGTATATTAGCGCCGTTTACTCGCGCCTGGAGTTTGGGAAACACCGATTATACGAATTAAATACTGAACGATTTTGAGTTTATATTCAAGCCGAAATGGAGATAACAATCTGCTTTACTAGAAGCATTCCTTTTGAATTGTTTTGGTCCATTTTGACAACTTTTTTGAGCGAACGCTAAATAAGATATTGAGATTGAGGAGTCACGTGCCGATTTGGTCTGATCTGGGCGGGGTTTGAGCCGCTCGGCCATGATGGAAGGAGACACAATCGGTAGCCAGGGGCAACGTCATCAGAATATCACAGAGGCGACACTAAAAAATGTTTTGCGCGTTCATATTTTCGCCGGGATAGACAAATTATTTAGAACAAGAAAGGTTAAGGAAAAAATAAAACAATGGAGAAAGATAAGGTTAAAGAAAGAAAGTGTGGTGTCTCTGTGCTGGACCAGAGGTGGGTGAAATGGTGGCCTGTGACAACGAGAACTGCCCAGTCCAGTGGTATCACTTCAGCTGTGTGGGGCTTGTGGACACACCTTCCGCTGACACACCATGGTTTTGCCCTTCTTGTGCTGGATGATGTTTTTTTTGGTATGCTTTTTGTTCATTTGCACTTATAAATGTATTATTATTTTGTCGTTATTATTATTTTTTACTTGTGTTGTCCATGTTTACATGCTGAAAAGATTTATACTTTGAATGCCAATCTGCACTGACATTAGTTATCATTACTGTTATTATTTAATATTGATGATGCTTACATGCTGGAAACATTTTTTGCATTGTTATTTTTGCACTGTTAACTGTTTCCAAATTACAACTGTTTAAGTTTAACTTAAAGGATTTTTCCATTAAAAAATTAATACACACAGTTCTCATTGCTATATCAAGATGTTTCAAGCATTTATTTTTTCAAACAAATGAAAAACTAATGAATAAGGCACTCAAACAACACTTTTACACATGTTCGTTAAGGCACAGCAAACAGTGACAATCTTATCTAAAGGCATTAGGTTTTCACCCTCACAGTTGAGAAGCATGTGCACAGGTACAGTTGAGTGCAAGAATTTGTATTTGCTGCGCACAACACCAATCACCCTCTCGACGTGAATGGCCCTAGTCTCCTCAACATCTTTCGCCTCCAGTTGTGCACGACCCCTTGTGAATGTAGGTATTTTTACTTCAGCACACATCATACTCACACTTTCTCTGATATTAAAGCCCCTATCTGCCAGCACAATGTCACCTGGTAACAGTTGGTTCAGGAAACCACTCTGCTCAGTTATGTGTTTGTCGCTTGTCCGTCCACCCCACCCTCTCGATATGAATGAAATGACTCCCTGGGGCGTGATCACAATTAGGTATTTCATGGTGTATGCGTGTTTGGATTGAGAGAAAGTCTGTGCCCTTGCCAGTACATCTGAGGGTTTCTCGATGAAGACCTCGAAGCAGTCCACAATGGCAGCCACATTTTTCCCAAAAGACTCTACAAACTGGTGTGGCACACTGGTCAACAAGCATTCCCTGCTTGGCCAGTGTACCAAAGGAGACAGCTGTGTGTACATCACTCCAAGGGTATGGTGAAAGGCATCGGCAACTGTTGTTCTGTGTACTCTAAATAGATGGCTGAGGTGCTGTATTGGCAGGTCTAGTCTCAGGCGCATTAAAGTCAATAGGACAAGCTGGAAGGGTGAGAGCTTCTTCATCCTACCTTGAGGCAGATATGGAGTGAGGGTAAGTAGAAGTGTCTGAAACAAAGCAAAGTTTGGAAGGCCGGTGTAATACTGAACTGTGTTATCATCACCACTCAGAAAGTTCTCGTTCATCCGGTACTCATCAAGCTCCTGCTTCAGCGCTCTGTTTTCCTCCAAAAGACTATTGATAACATCTCGTCTAGATGAACAGAGTCCACATTCCATGTCCTGGGCTGGCGGCGGTGGCGACGGCTGCTGGTCCTGGGCTGGCGCTGGCTGCTGGTCCTGGTGGCTTCTGGTCCTGGGCTGGCGCTGGCTGCTGGTCCTGGTGGCTGCTGGTCCTGGGCTGGCGCTGGCTGCTGGTCCTGGTGGCTGCTGGTCCTGGGCTGGCGGTGGCGGCTGCTCCAGATGCTGGGTCCTGCGGTTTATTTGCCGCTGATACCTCGCTCCATCAGTTTTTTTACATCATTGTGGCCTAACTGCAAGGATGGTGTCCAGTCAGGGTGGTTCTGTAACATCTGGTATGATGGTTTACCTACAACAGAGCAATTAGAAAATCGATGTAATCAGTGCTTTAAACTGGCAACAAGGCAGCATAATGTCATGAACAGAATATCAAATACTTCTTAGTAATCTCCTAAAATGGTTTACAAAAAAAAAATAATTACATTATGAAAAAATAAATAAGCAATGCTTTAAACTAGCAAACCCAGTGCAGAACATGCAAAATACAGATAAAGCCTGAGAGGGTACTCTTGGCTCAGGGGGTACACAAGACAAAAAAGGTTGAGAACCACTTTTGTAGAGAACAAATAGACAAACGCATTACAGCAACCATATTCCACCATCAAGGGAGCATTATGTCATGAGCAAAATCTCATCTACTTTTTAGTTAACTAGACGAGATGTTAATGATTAGTCATTGCAAAGAAGCAACAGTTTGTTAGTTAGCTGGGCAGCAACTTCTGATGCACATCAGGGGTTACAACAGAAGGTAACAGCTAAACAACAACATAAAGATATTTTTAGAGAACATACCCGAGTGAAAATGTAGAGAACAGACTCTCATGGATTGGGGGGTGCAATCGAAAGTAAGGTCCTTTCTTCTAATTGCAGCCAACCAAGCAATCCGACGTCTCCTTGTCAGGTCAGAGACCTCCTCTCCTTGATGCTTTGTCCATTTTGGTATCCTAAAAAACTGTATGCCATTGTTCCTAGGTTTTCCATTATAATCATGTGAAGTACTGGAGCAGTTTTTTATACAACAGTGATTTCCAGGCATCGTAAAACAGCGCTAGGCTAAAGCTAACAGAAAATGTAAACAACAGGGCTCCATAGACAGTAAACAGGGCTCTTGCCGCTGGAATCCTTCCATCATGGCGGAGAGGGGGAGAATCTCGCGATGTCGAGGGGAGGGGCTCTGAGCTCTGACGACAACTCCTCAATCTCAATAGGCCTTTGTTTGGTTTTCCTGAACTGACGCAGCTACGATTATTTTTGATTTGTTGCACAGCTTTAATTATTCATCTGATCATCTGCTTGAGTATTTTGATCTCTACTTAAGTCATTGGATTTACTGAGTACAATTGTGTATTTTTGATATATGAAAAATTGCACTTCCCTTTTTGATGGATTATTGATCGATGACTGTGTTAAATAGTCGCAGGGTGAAATTGAAATAAGGTTAATAACATTAATTTTAAAAGTTATATATTGATAAAGTGCATTTGTTCTGCGTGTGTAAATATGTCTATGTATTTATTTATTTTTATTTATTTATTTTCGGAGATTTTGCAATTTCACGTGTTTTGACCATAGTCCGTATATATGAGTGGACTAAGCTATCCCGTTAGCCGCCGCGTGCCAAACAGG
Organism: Odontamblyopus lacepedii; assembly: GCA_034769755.1. Lineage (NCBI taxonomy): Eukaryota > Metazoa > Chordata > Actinopteri > Gobiiformes > Gobiidae > Odontamblyopus > Odontamblyopus lacepedii. The sequence goes on along the minus strand of CM068364.1, from coordinate 1,505,800 downwards.
AAGTGCTCCAGGAGGCTCTTCCGGCTCCTTCTCTCCCTTTTTCCCATTCACTTACATTGAGATCTGATCGCTCCTCTCTCTGTACCTGTTGCTGTGGCCTCGTCATTTTGGTCTTAAAATGTTCGTATGAACCCGTGACACATGATACGGAATTTTTTTTCTTCACTATTTTGTCTGTCAGAAAAAACCCTATTGTACTGTTTATGTGGCCGCCTTTGTGTCCAAAACAAATTTCCTTCTGGACAAATAAAGTAATCTTGAATCTTGTATTCTTAACGTTGAGCCTGGCTCCAAATTCACTCCTGTAACTGTGGCATCGCGAGCCTCATTTGAGCGGCGCTAAACGCTATGGGTGACGTCACTCTCACTTAGTCCACTTCTTTTATACAGTCTATGGTTTTGACCGAGGTCCGGACTCTGTGGGCTTCAGGTCTGATGTGTGAAAATGACGTCTCCTCCTGAACCTGTCACAGTCTGAGCCCCATGAATCCTGCTGTGTCCTGGAATCTGCCCGAGCATCAGGGAAGAACAAATCCACTGAGGGAAGAACCGGCTCCTTCAGGATATTCACTGCTTCACTGCTGCTGAACCAGGACCTGACCAACTGCAGCAACACCACACCTGTGATTAGATAAATCCAGGTGGACACTTTTTTTGGCCAGGCAGTGTATGATTTACTATGTGTGATTTTATGTGTATTTAGTGAGAGTTACTTTATTTCAATAGTTTAAAAATGTGATTTTACTTGACATTTCCTTTCTTTTGTTCTAATGCAGAGCTACAAGATCCACCAACAGAATGACGTTCACATGTGACCAGTGTGGAAAGAAGTGGTCAAGAGCTTTTGACCTGAAAAGACACTACAGAATCCACACAGGAGAGAGGCCATACAGGTGTGACCAGTGTGGGAAGAAATTTAGAGAGTCTGGTGTCCTCCGTAAGCATATGAGAATCCACACTGGAGAGAAACCCTGCAGATGTGACCAGTGTGGGAAGAAGTGGTCAAGAGCTTGTGACCTGAAAAGACACTACAGAATCCACACAAGAGAAAAACCGTACAGCTGTGATGTTTGTGAAAAGGCTTTTTCAGAGTCAGGCAAACTAGCATTACATATGAGAATCCACACAGGAGAGAAACCCTGCAGATGTGACCAGTGTGGGAAGGAATTTAGAGATTCTGGTACCCTCTATAAGCATATGAGAGTCCACACTGGAGAGAAACTGTACAGATGTGATGTTTGTGAAAAGGCTTTTTCACATCCAAGCTCCCTAGAAACACATATGAGAATACACACAGGAGGAAGACTATATAGCTGTGACCAGTGTGGGAAGGTGTGGCAAAAACCTTCGGACCTGAAAAGACACTACAGAACTCACACGGGAGAGAGGCCGTACAGCTGTGATGTTTGTGAAAAGACTTTTTCACTGTCAGCCCACCTACAATCACACAGGAGAATCCACACAGGAGAGAGGCCGTACAGATGTGATGTTTGTGAGAAAACATTTTCAGTGTCGGGCCACCTATTATCACATAAGAGAATCCACACTGGAGAGAAACCGTACAGCTGTGACCAGTGTGGGAAGGAATTTAGAGAGTCTAGTAAGCTCCATCAACATATGAGAATCCACACTGGAGAGAAACCATACAGCTGTGAAGAATGTGGGAAAACGTTCTCTCGATCATCCAGTCGCAATAAACACAAGAGAACTCACTCCTGGCTGATTCAATATGAGTGTGACCAGTGTGAAGAGGCTTTTAGAACATCCCAGCAGCTCTCCAGTCACTACCGAACGCACACAGGAGACGAACCAGACGACTGTAGAAAGAGGGAAGACTTTCAGGTCTGTGAGGAACCGTCTGAAACATGTCCAAATGTTCCAGAGAGAAAAGCTGCAGTTCTGACCAGTGTGGGAGGACTTTGAGACAAGCTGCTCATCTGAAGGTGGTGGAGCCTCTTGAACTCCCTAAAGGACAAAGAGCTGCTGAGGCCGGTGTTCTGCCGAAATGAGCCCAGTTGAAATGAGCTACCAGCAGCCTAAATGCACAGTGACATCTTATCGATTCACGCTGCCCCGTCGAAATAATCGACCTCGATCGTTTACAGTTGTATAGATCCAATAAAGCCTGACCCTGACCTCCCCAGTTTCACAATGCATTTCTTTTGATTAGGTCAGTTCTTCTCAGGTTTTTATTTATTTTTTGCTGTACCAAAATGATAATTTGGGATCAAGTGTTTTGTTTGTGTGGGATTTTGGGGAATGAATCTGATGTCCTGGCTAAAAAGGCACTTCAGAAAGATGTGTAGATGTGGTTTTATCATTGGCAAAGCAGGAATGCCACAGTGTCTGTAAGCAGCGTCTGACTAAGGCGCCATGTTCCCCGTCACTCCAAAACAAAAGGAATCGTGGGTCCAGTTGCTGCAGAGGTGAAGTGGTCTTATCCAGGCTGAGACTTGGACCCTGTGGTTTGGCTGCTTGTCTTCTGCCACAGCTGGCCTCTGTTAGCCCTGCACTAGTGTCTGCAGCACTTACAGCAGAGAGAGGAGCCAGCCACCTTGGAACTGTAACCTTCTCGATTAAATCTGTACTTTCGTCTGCCTGTCAAGTGGAATTAGTTTGTGTATAGGTCAAAATTGCTCTTATATACATTCACATACGACTTTTAATAATAAGGCTGCGCTTTTATTTTGGTGACTTCCGGTTTTAGCGGAAGTGAAGGTAGAAGCGTTAGATCGATTTTACTGAAAGGACGAAAAGTAAAAACAGATGGGATATAAAAAACAAAGATAGATAGTAAAGATAGCAGCGGTCGACAGAGGAACACGGTTTGTTTTATTAATGTATATTTGAGCCGATTCTAATTTGTACTGAATGTATATGTTCATTAGAAGAAAAAGACCATGACGTCACTTCCTGTTTCCTCCTCACTGTGGCTCATGCTCAGGTCGGCGTGAGGGACAAACCTGTGAATTGGTGGATTTTTCGGATTCCAAACTGCCTCTTCCTCCACGGTGAGTTGTTGAGCATCAGTCGGTGAACTCTTTTTGTGATTCGCGCTCGTATTTGTGTTGCTAAAAGCTCTTAGCGTCTTGTTTGTTAGCGCCGCTACGCTCCCGTTCCAATATATATGTTTCTGTGCTATAGAACTATATTAAAATCATGGCATGTGTGCATTGGCCCGTGTGCATTGGCCCGTGTGTATTAGCCTGTGTGTATTAGCCTGTTTTAAGAGGGATTTTTTGTTTTTTAAAGATGGAGGATGCAGAAAAAATGGCGGAAATGTCGCTCAGTACGAAAAAATCTCGTAACTTTTTCTGTTAATGAGTCTAATATAAAACTACAATGTTAATGAACCATTACAGACAATACAGTACAAGTTCTGTACGGCTGGAGTTTGATGTTACAGCTCAGAATTTTTTATTCAGTGAAAATATGAACAGTTTTGTCACTGTCTCCTTTATATTTTATAATATCCCAGTCTGTGCTTCATATAGAGCGTAGGGGAGCTTCACTGTCAGACTTTTCCTTCTCTGATGATGATCTCCAGCAGAGACAGTACAAGGCTCCTCCCCCTCCAGCAGAGACAGTACGAGGCTCCTCCCCCTCCAGCAGAGACAGTACGAGGCTCTGCCCCATCCAGTCTGCGCTCTTATACACACTGCGCTCTCCTTCTCCCGGACACTAAAACTCTTTTATATCACACAGAAATGTCTCAGAGCGTTTTCTGCATATCCCGTATCTCTGAGTCTGAGTGAGTGACGTCTCCACAGCGTCGCTCACATGAGGCTCCTGTTGCCACGGTTACAGGAGCGACTCTGGAGCCAGGTCCATATTTGGAAATCCTCCCGCGAGTATCATAGCAACACAAGAGCCAATCATGAGTGAGGAGGTTAAATGTGGCGCCTCCTCCTGGCAGAGCTGATGCATCATATATACGGACTATGGATGTGATACTCTGCACCTGCAGGACACTGGATTTACCTGATTCTGCACAAGAAGAAGAAACTTTGAGCTTTAAAGAGTTTAAGTCACTGATTTATGTTGTTTGTTCTGTTCCGTACGAACAACAACAGAGTCACAATTTAACCAAATTCTCTTTACTTTCTGCTCGTTAAATTCTGCTCGTTCAGATTCTAGTCACATTAGATATTGTGACTGTTTGAGATATTTTGTCATTTTATTACAGAAATCGTCACTCAGGGGAAAGCGGGAAGGGAACTTACTTAGCAACGAAACGAGCTGTCAATCAAACCTGTCGCTAACGCTAGGGGGAGGGGCCTCGGGGAATGAAGGCGTCTGATTGGTCCGTTATTTCTGTTCAGATCTTGATTCAGGAACAAAACAGAGAAATGAAAAGTTCAGGATCCTGTGTGGCGGCTTCAGACGAACAGTTTAAGTCCAGAATGACGAGGCTCAGAGCAGCAGGTACAGACAGAGGGACGAGAAGATCCTAATGTGAAGGAGCCCCAAGAGCCTCCTGGAGCACTTCCTGTTTGGCTCGCGGCGGCTAACATGTTAGCGGCTAACAGGTTAGCTTAGTTCACTCAGATATACGGACTATGGTTTTCTGAGGACACTAATGAGAGTCTGAGAAACAGTTCGTGTGTATTGCGTGTCATGCTGCATGTGCATAAATGAGCGCATTTGATTAAAGCCAAAAGCGATTCTCAAGTATTTAAAAGTTCGTATCTTTGTCATTTCTGGTTTTATCAACTTAAAATAAAAAGTGAGTGAAAGATCAAACCCTCCTCTGCTAGAATATTTCAGCTGTAAATCCCTGTGGAGCTGTTTTCTGCTGCATCTGAACAGGACGCAGCGAAAACTGTTTCCCTTTGGACCAAAATAAATGACAACAAAGCGCACATGGAGGAACACCCGTATCGAACGATTCTGTATTATATCAAATATCGTTGCATCTCTAGTATTTAGTGAGAGGTACTTTCTTTGAACGGTTTAAAAAGTTATTTTTTTTTTAACATTTCCTTTCTTTTGTTCTACTGCAGAGCTACAAGATCCACCAACAGAATGACGTTCACGTGTGACCAGTGTGGAAAGGTGTGGTCAGATTCTTGGAAACTAAAAGTCCATTACAAAATCCACACAGGGGAGAGACCGTACAGCTGTGACCAGTGTGGGAAGCTGTGGCCAAATACTTTTGAACTGAAAAGACACTACAGAACTCACACAGGGGAAAAACCGTTCAGCTGCGACGTGTGCGGGAAGGGATTTACATACTCAGCTGCCCTCCGACGACACATGAGAGTCCACACGGGAGAGAAACCGTACAGATGTGACGAGTGTGGGAAAGCTTTCACCACATCATCCAGTCGCGGTAAACACATGAAAATCCACCGAGGAGAGAAACCGTTTCAGTGTGACCAGTGTGGAAAGAAATTTAGAGAATCCGCCGCCCTCCAACAGCACATGAGAATCCACACGGGAGAGAAACCGTTCGAATGTGACCAGTGTGGGAAGAAGTTTAGACACTCTGTTGGCCTCCAGCTACATACGAGAGTCCACACAGGAGAGAAGCCGTACAGATGTGATGTTTGTGATAAGACATTTTCACAGTCGGTTTCTCTGGCCGCACATATGAGAGTTCACACAGGAGAGAAACCCTACAGCTGTGACCAGTGTGGGAGAAGTTTCTCTGCATCATCCAGCCTCAAAGGACACATGGGGACTCACTTCTGGCCGGTCCAGTACGAGTGTGACCGGTGTGAAATGTTCTTTAGAACATCCCAGCAGCTCTCCAGCCACTACCGAACGCACACAGGAGACGAACCAGACGACTGTGAAGAAAGAGGGAAGACTTTCAGGTCTGAGAGGAAAGGACAAAGAGCTGCAGAGGCCGGATCAAGTGAGCCTAAAGTCAGACTGAAAAAGCTGGAGATCAGGCTTCAGAGACTCCGGACTGTGGATTTGAACTCTGTGCAAAATGATATGTAAAGATTTGTTTTATTACAGAGAGGTTTTAGCTGAAGTTTGTCCATCTTATTCTTCATTGTCCGAGTGTTCTTTACTTTAAAGTTTTACTTTTGAGTTTAGAAACCCATAAAAACTCTAAAAGCTAAAAATTCCTGTAAAAAGAGTGATGCATTTTGCTAATCTGTTTGATTTCAGATGTTGCGTCTGGCACATCTGTTTTTACATGATTATTGTCTGTATTTCATTATACTGTGTTTAACTTGGGCAGGGTTTAGTTTCTGAGGCAGCGACTGGCGCCTCTTCCTGTATCACACGTGTTTGTGATCAAAAGTGGAACAATAATCTCATTCTGTTCATTTCATACTTAATGCTGCTACAGCTCAAGTGCAAAATGTTCTGCTCAGTAAGATGCAGCTCTGTTTTATGATACAAACTCCAGACGATTCCCAGAAGTAAAACGATTGCGTCATTTCTAAATGGACAATACAAAAGCTTTGGTCAGACTCTCAGAAACTCTTTGCTTGCTGCTTGCTGTGTGGCCCTGATGCTTTGAATAAATGCTGGAACATCATTAAAGCTGCTGTAGAACGATCCCGGCGCCTCTGCACCTGCTTTTTCAACAGTGTCTTTGTCTTATGTGTCACATCTGCATCACAGAACTTTAGAAACAAACCTCCACACAAAGAGCTGAGAAACTGTGAGCTGCTTTAACATGAACGGCTGAAGCTCTAAATGTTCGTCACATTTGAGAGAAGGTTTGAAGCTGTGTCTGAGCGACACTGAATATTAGAAGAGGAACTCTTTTACATTTAGTCCATGTACTGTACAGATACGGTTTGTTGATTCAGAAAAGCCAAGTCGTTTTCTCTCTAATCGGAGCTTGTCTGATTTCTCCAAGAAAAATAATATTCTTAACTAAAGTAAAGTAAGTAATTTAACATGTGGATATCCAGTTTTACCAATAAGTTCCAATAACTCGAAAAGCACAGTTCTAAAATAAGTCCAGGAGAAGTGCAGTGATTGGTCACTGGAGCATCATTCATAGTTGCAGTGACAGGAAATGGAGCGTTGAAATCGTGTAATTGGAGTTAAATGGTTGATTTTACTTTGATGGAATATTTTCGGTTGGACGAAGAGTTGGTAAAACATGACTATTAATGATGAAAGTTGTGTTCAGTGCATAGAAGCACAGTCACCAGAGGGAACTCGAGAGTCTGAGTTTGTATTGTCATTAGAATATTTCTAAGTTGTATTTATTTATATCTGTTATTTATTTACTGAAAGCATTTCGTCCTTAGTTATACTTATTCAACTGGCAATTACATAAAATTAAAATCAACTTAAAACCTGCTTTTATTTCATTTTCTGGTTTTGTTCATCGGAGTATGGCGCCAACGTGTGGACAAAAGTGAGAACTGCACATATCCGCAAAAGCACTTGTAGTTCAGTTAAACTAGTTTATTTATGAATGCATTTATTCATTGTAAATAATAATGAGAATATATTTATACAATAGAAAAGACCACATGTAATGTAAATTAATTTAATTTTAATGTATTTCTTAAATCGATTACATTTATTTTACTTTTTTTCAATTTCCTGAAGTAATGCTCGGTCCCTGTGCGCCCTCATGTGGACAAAAATGGAACTAAACATATTCCCAAAAACTGGACTTTTATCAAAATATTCTCTTAATGCTGAGTTTGAAATGATAAAATATGAACATTCCAAAAACAACAGAAATAGTTGAATAATTAGAAAACATAAAACACTTTTTACTATGTAAAAAAAGTGAGTATAATGAATTTAGTTTATATATATATATATATATATAGATATATATATACACATACATACACATACATACATACATATACAGACACACACACACAGTGGGCATAGTGCACAGATGTTTCTGTACACTCTGCCGCTACTTGGTTATGTGGCTCCATGTTTCCCTGCAGCATCTGACACCTGCAGTTATGTGCTGGACTGTCTCAGGCACTTCTTTGCACAACCTACACCTTGGGTCTTGTCTGGTGTGGTGGATCTGGGCCTCTATTGCTCAGGTGCTCAAGGCTCCTGTGCTCCAGGATGAGCCTCTGTGTGTCCTCCAGACCAGCCCTCTCCAGCCATTGGGAGGATTTCTTGATATCAGCCACTTCAGTTATGTTCCGGTGGTTCGCCCCATGTAGGGGTTTGTCCTCCATGATGGTCCCTCCAGCACCTCTTCCTCTGCCCCACTGTCTGAGACATTCTCTGAGCGTCATCAGTCTGGGCCTTGTCACTGATGTACTTGTGGAGCTTGGATGTTTCATCCTGGACAGTGGTTCCCACACTCATTAGTCCTCGCCCTCCTTCCTTCCGGCTCGTGTACAGTCTCAGGGTGCTGGACTTGGGATGGAACCCTCCTGCAGGTCAGGAGCTTTTGTGTCTTAACATCTGTGGTCTGTATCTCCTCCTTTGGCCAACTTATGATTCCTGCTGGGTATCTGATCACTGGCAGGGCGTAGCTGTTTATTGCCTGTGCCTTGTTCTTGCCATTGAGCTTCTTAGGACCTGCTGTACTCTCTGCAGGTATTTGGCTGTCGCTGCTTTCCTTGTTGCCTCGTCATTTCTACATTTCTCCAGCCCGAATGACATTGACCGCTGATAGACGTGATGACATGATGGCTCTGAATCGCAAAATTTGGGGTGGGGGTGGGGGTGTCGGTGTCTGTCGGTGTCGGTGTCTGTGTCTGTGTCTGTGTCTGTGTCTGTGTCGGTGTCGGTGTCGGTGTCGGTGGGTGTCGGTGGGTGTCGGTGTCGGTGGGTGTCGGTGTCGGTGGGTGTCGGTGTCGGTGGGTGTCGGTGTCGGTGGGTGTCGGTGTCGGTGTCGGTGGGTGTCGGTGTCGGTGTCGGTGGGTGTCGGTGTCGGTGGGTGTTGGTGTCGGTGGGTGTCGGTGTCGGTGTCGTGGGGTGGCCGGTCGGGTGGGTCGGTGTCGGTGGGTGTCGGTGTCGGTGGGTGTCGGTGTCGGTGTCGGTGGGTGTCGTGGGTGTCGTAGGTGTCGGTGTCGGTCGTGTCGGTGGGTGTCGGTATGTCGGGTGTCGGTGGGTGTCGGTGGTCGGGTGGTCGTGGGTGTCGGGTGGTGGGTGTCGGTGGGTGTGGGTGTCGGTGGGTGTCGGTGTCGGTGGGTGTGGGTGTCGGTGGGTGTCGGTGTCGGTGTCGGTGGGTGTCGGTGTCGGTGTCGGTGGGTGTCGGTGTCGGTGTCGGTGGGTGTCGGTGTCGGTGGGTGTCGGTGTCGGTGTCGGTGTCGGTGTCGGTGTCGGTGGGTGTCGGTGTCGGTGTCGGTGTCGGTGTCGGTGTCGGTGGGTGTCGGTGTCGGTGTCTGTCGGTGTCTGTGTCGGTGTCTGTCGGTGTCGGTGTCGGTGTCTGTCGGTGGGTGTCGGTGTCGGTGTCGGTGTGTGTCGGTGTCGGTGTCTGTCGGTGGGTGTCGGTGTCGGTGTCTGTCGGTGGGTGTCGGTGTCGGTGTCTGTCGGTGGGTGTCGGTGTCGGTGTCTGTGTCTGTCGGTGTGGGTGTCGGTGTCTGTCGGTGGGTGTCGGTGTCGGTGTCTGTCGGTGGGTGTCGGTGTCGGTGTCTGTCGGTGGGTGTCGGTGTCGGTGTCGGTGTCTGTCGGTGGGTGTCGGTGTCGGTGTCTGTCGGTGGGTGTCGGTGTCGGGGTCGGTGTCTGTCGGTGGGTGTCGGTGTCGGTCGGTGTCTGTCGGTGTCGGTGTCGGTGTCGGTGTCGGTGTGTGTCGGTGTCGGTGTCGGTGTGTGTCGGTGTCTGTGTGTGTCGGTGTCGGTGTCGGTGTGTGTCGGTGTCGGTGTCGGTGTCTGTCGGTGTCGGTGTCGGTGTCGGTGTCTGTCGGTGTCTGTCGGTGTCGGTGTGTGTCGGTGTCTGTCGGTGTCGGTGTCTGTCGGTGTCGGTGTCGGTGTCGGTGTGTGTCGGTGTCTGTCGGTGTGTGTCGGTGTCGGTGTCGGTGTCTGTCGGTGTCTGTCGGTGTCGGTGTCGGTGTGTGTCGGTGTCTGTCGGTGTCGGTGTCTGTCGGTGTCGGTGTGTGTCGGTGTGTGTCGTGTCTGTCGGTGTCGGTGTGTGTCGGTGTCGGTGTGTGTCGGTGTCTGTCGGTGTCGGTGTGTGTCGGTGTGTGTCGGTGTCTGTCGGTGTCGGTGTCGGTGTGTGTCGGTGTCTGTCGGTGTCGGTGTCGGTGTGTGTCGGTGTCTGTCGGTGTCTGTCGGTGTCGGTGTCGGTGTGTGTCGGTGTGTGTCGGTGTCGGTGTCGGTGTGTGTAGGTGTCTGTCGGTGTCGGTGTCGGTGTGTGTCGGTGTCTGTCGGTGTCGGTGTCGGTGTCTGTCGGTGTCGGTGTCGGTGTGTGTCGGTGTCTGTCGGTGTCGGTGTGTGTCGGTGTCTGTCGGTGTCGGTGTCGGTGTGTGTCGGTGTCTGTCGGTGTCGGTGTCGGTGTGTGTCGGTGTCTGTCGGTGTCGGTGTGTGTCGGTGTCTGTCGGTGTCGGTGTCGGTGTGTGTCGGTGTCTGTCGGTGTCGGTGTGTGTCGGTGTCTGTCGGTGTCGGTGTCGGTGTGTGTCGGTGTGTGTCGGTGTCGGAGTGTGTCGGTGTCTGTCGGTGTCGGTGTCGGTGTGTGTCGGTGTCTGTCGGTGTCGGTGTGTGTCGGTGTCTGTCGGTGTCGGTGTCGGTGTGTGTCGGTGTCTGTCGGTGTCGGTGTGTGTCGGTGTCTGTCGGTGTCGGTGTGTGTCGGTGTCGGTCGGTGTCGGTCGGTGTCGGTGTGTGTCGGTGTCTGTCGGTGTCGGTGTCTGTCAGTGTGTGTCGGTGTGTGTCGGTGTCTGTCGGTGTCGGTGTCTGTCGGTGTGTGTCGGTGTCTGTCGGTGTCGGTGTCTGTCGGTGTGTGTCGGTGTGTGTCGGTGTCTGTGTCGGTGTCTGTCGGTGTCGGTGTCTGTCGGTGTGTGTCGGTGTCTGTCGGTGTCGGTGTCTGTCGGTGTGTGTCGGTGTCTGTCGGTGTCGGTGTCTGTCGGTGTGTGTCGGTGTCTGTCGGTGTCGGTGTCTGTCGGTGTGTGTCGGTGTCTGTCGGTGTCGGTGTCTGTCGGTGTGTGTCGGTGTCTGTCGGTGTGTGTCTGTGTCTGTCTCTGTCGGTGTCTGTCGGTGTGTGTCGGTGTCTGTCGGTGTCGGTGTCTGTCGGTGTGTGTCGGTGTCTGTCGGTGTCGGTGTCTGTCGGTGTGTGTCGGGTGTCTGTCGTAAGCCGGTGTCTGTCGGTGTGTGTTGGTGTTCGTCGGTGTCGGTGTCTGTCGGTGTGTCGGTGTCTGTCGGTGTCGGTGTCTGTCGGTGTGTGTCGGTGTCTGTCGGTGTCGGTGTCTGTCGGTGTGTGTCGGTGTCTGTCGGTGTCGGTGTCTGTCGGTGTGTGTCGGTGTCTGTCGGTGTCTGTCGGTGTCGGTGTCTGTCGGTGTGTGTCGGTGTCTGTCGGTGTCGGTGTCTGTCGGTGTGTGTCGGTGTCTGTCGGTGTCGGTGTGTGTCGGTGTCTGTCGGTGTCTGTCGGTGTCTGTCGGTGTCGGTGTCTGTCGGTGTCTGTCGGTGTCTCTGTCGGTGTCTGTCGGTGTCGGTGTCTGTCGGTGTCTGTCGGTGTCTCTGTCGGTGTCTGTCGGTGTCTCTGTCGGTGTCTGTCGGTGTGTGTCGGTGTCTGTCGGTGTCGGTGTCTGTCGGTGTGTGTCGGTGTCTGTCGGTGTCGGTGTCTGTCGGTGTCTGTCGGTGTGTGTCGGTGTCGGTGTCTGTCGGTGTGTGTCGGTGTCTGTCGGTGTCGGTGTCTGTCGGTGTGTGTCGGTGTCTGTCGGTGTCGGTGTCTGTCGGTGTGTGTCGGTGTCTGTCGGTGTCGGTGTCTGTCGGTGTGTGTCGGGTGTCTGCTGTCGGTGTCTGTCGGTGTCGGTGTCGTGTCTGTCGGTGTGTGTCGGGTGTCTGTCGGTGTCGGTGTCTGGTCGGTGTGTGTCGGTGTCTGTCGGTGTCGGTGTCTGTCGGTGTGTGGTGGTCTGTCTGTCGGTGTCGGTGTCTGTCGGTGTGTGTCGGTGTCTGTCGGTGTCGGTGTCTGTCGGTGTGTGTCGGTGTCTGTCGGTGTCGGTGTCTGTCGGTGTGTGTCGGTGTCTGTCGGTGTCGGTGTCTGTCGATGTGTGTCGGTGTCTGTCGGTGTCGGTGTCTGTCGGTGTGTGTCGGTGTCGGTGTCTGTCGGTGTGTGTCTGTGTCTGTCGGTGTCGGTGTCTGTCGGTGTGTGTCGGTGTCTGTCGGTGTCGGTGTCTGTCGGTGTGTGTCGGTGTCTGTCGGTGTCGGTGTCTGTCGGTGTGTGTCGGTGTCTGTCGGTGTCGGTGTCTGTCGGTGTGTGTCGGTGTCTGTCGGTGTCGGTGTCTGTCGGTGTGTGTCGGTGTCTGTCGGTGTCTGTCGGTGTGTGTCGGTGTCTGTCGGTGTGTGTCGGTGTCTGTCGGTGTCGGTGTCTGTCGGTGTCGGTGTCTGTCGGTGTCTGTCGGTGTCGGTGTCTGTCGGTGTGTGTCGGTGTCTGTCGGTGTCGGTGTCGGTGTCTGTCGGTGTCGGTGTCTGTCGGTGTCGGTGTCTGTCGGTGTCGGTGTCTGTCGGTGTCGGTGTCTGTCGGTGTGTGTCGGTGTCTGTCGGTGTCGGTGTCTGTCGGTGTGTGTCGGTGTCTGTCGGTGTCGGTGTGTGTCGGTGTCTGTCGGTGTCGGTGTCTGTCGGTGTCTGTCGGTGTCGGTGTCTGTCGGTGTCTGTCGGTGTCTCTGTCGGTGTCTGTCGGTGTCTGTCGGTGTCTCTGTCGGTGTCTGTCGGTGTCGGTGTCTGTCGGTGTCTGTCGGTGTCTCTGTCGGTGTCTGTCGGTGTGTGTCGGTGTCTGTCGGTGTCGGTGTCTGTCGGTGTGTGTCGGTGTCTGTCGGTGTCGGTGTCTGTCGGTGTCTGTCGGTGTGTGTCGGTGTCGGTGTCTGTCGGTGTGTGTCGGTGTCTGTCGGTGTCGGTGTCTGTCGGTGTGTGTCTGTGTCTGTCGGTGTCGGTGTCTGTCGGTGTGTGTCGGTGTCTGCCGGTGTCGGTGTTCTGTCGGTGTGTGTCGGTGTCTGTCGGTGTCGGTGTCTGTCGGTGTGTGTCGGTGTCTGTCGGTGTCGGTGTCTGTCGGTGTGTGTCGGTGTCTGTCGGTGTCGGTGTCTGTCGGTGTCGGTGTCTGTCGGTGTGTGTCGGTGTCTGTCGGTGTCGGTGTCTGTCGGTGTGTGTCGGTGTCTGTCGGTGTCGGTGTCTGTCGGTGTGTGTCGGTGTCTGTCGGTGTCGGTGTCTGTCGGTGTGTGTCGGTGTCTGTCGGTGTCGGTGTCTGTCGGTGTGTGTCGGTGTCTGTCGGTGTGTGTCGGTGTCTGTCGGTGTCGGTGTCTGTCGGTGTGTGTCGGTGTCTGTCGGTGTCGGTGTCTGTCGGTGTGTGTCGTGTCGGTGTCTGTCGGTGTGTGTCGGTGTCTGTCGGTGTCGGTGTCTGTCGGTGTGTGTAGGTGTCTGTCGGTGTCGGTGTCTGTCGGTGTGTGTCGGTGTCTGTCGGTGTCGGTGTCTGTCGGTGTGTGTCGGTGTCTGTCGGTGTCGGTGTCTGTCGGTGTGTGTCGGTGTCTGTCGGTGTCGGTGTCTGTCGGTGTGTGTCGGTGTCTGTCGGTGTCTGTCGGTGTGTGTCGGTGTCTGTCGGTGTCTGTCGGTGTGTGTCGGTGTCTGTCGGTGTCGGTGTCTGTCGGTGTCGGTGTCTGTCGGTGTCTGTCGGTGTGTGTCGGTGTCTGTCGGTGTCTGTCGGTGTGTGTCGGTGTCTGTCGGTGTCGGTGTCTGTCGGTGTCGGTGTCTGTCGGTGTCTGTCGGTGTCGGTGTCTGTCGGTGTGTGTCGGTGTCTGTCGGTGTCGGTGTCTGTCGGTGTCGGTGTCTGCTTTTTCTTTTTGATACAACAGAAATCAACAGTGTCTTTGTCTTATGTCACATCTGCATCACAGAACTTTAGAAACAAACCTCCAAAGAGCTGAGAAACACTGAGCCTGGGTCACCAGGGCCTTTCTAAACCAGGACTAACCCAGGTCTAAACCAGGACTAAACCAGGACTAACCCAGGACTAAACCAGGACTAACCCAGGTCTAAACCAGGACTAAACCAGGACTAACCCAGGACTAAACCAGGACTAACCCAGGACTAAACCAGGACTAACCCAGGTCTAAACCAGGACTAAACCAGGACTAACCCAGGACTAAACCAGGACTAACCCAGGACTAAACCAGGACTAACCCAGGTCTAAACCAGGACTAAACCAGGACTAACCCAGGACTAAACCAGGACTAACCCAGGACTAAACCAGGTCTAAACCAGGACTAACCCAGGTCTAACCCAGGTCTAAACCAGGACTAAACCAGGACTAACCCAGGACTAACCCAGGACTAAACCAGGACTAAACCAGGACTAACCCAGGACTAACCCCAGGTCTAAACCAGGTCTAAACCAGGACTAAACCAGGACTAAACCAGGACTAACCCAGGTCTAAACCAGGACTAACCCAGGTCTAAACCAGGACTAACCCAGGACTAACCCAGGTCTAAACCAGGACTAAACCAGGACTAAACCAGGTCTAAACCAGGACTAAACCAGGTCTAAACCAGGACTAAACCAGGACTAAACCAGGCCTAACCCAGGACTAAACCAGGACTAACCCAGGACTAAACCAGGACTAAACCAGGACTAACCCAGGTCTAAACCAGGACTAACCCAGGACTAAACCAGGACTAAACCAGGTCTAAACCAGGACTAACCCAGGTCTAAACCAGGACTAAACCAGGACTAACCCAGGACTAACCCCAGGTCTAAACCAGGACTAAACCAGGACTAAACCAGGTCTAAACCAGGACTAACCCAGGTCTAAACCAGGACTAACCCAGGTCTAAACCAGGACTAACCCAGGACTAACCCAGGACTAAACCAGGACTAACCCAGGTCTAAACCAGGACTAAACCAGGACTAACCCAGGACTAAACCAGGACTAACCCAGGACTAAACCAGGACTAACCCAGGTCTAAACCAGGACTAAACCAGGACTAACCCAGGACTAAACCAGGACTAACCCAGGACTAAACCAGGACTAACCCAGGTCTAAACCAGGACTAAACCAGGACTAACCCAGGACTAAACCAGGACTAACCCAGGACTAAACCAGGTCTAAACCAGGACTAACCCAGGTCTAACCCAGGTCTAAACCAGGACTAAACCAGGACTAACCCAGGACTAACCCAGGACTAAACCAGGACTAAACCAGGACTAACCCAGGACTAACCCCAGGTCTAAACCAGGTCTAAACCAGGACTAAACCAGGACTAAACCAGGACTAACCCAGGTCTAAACCAGGACTAACCCAGGTCTAAACCAGGACTAACCCAGGACTAACCCAGGTCTAAACCAGGACTAAACCAGGACTAAACCAGGTCTAAACCAGGACTAAACCAGGTCTAAACCAGGACTAAACCAGGACTAAACCAGGCCTAACCCAGGACTAAACCAGGACTAACCCAGGACTAAACCAGGACTAAACCAGGACTAACCCAGGTCTAAACCAGGACTAACCCAGGACTAAACCAGGACTAAACCAGGTCTAAACCAGGACTAACCCAGGTCTAAACCAGGACTAAACCAGGACTAACCCAGGACTAACCCCAGGTCTAAACCAGGACTAAACCAGGACTAAACCAGGTCTAAACCAGGACTAACCCAGGTCTAAACCAGGACTAACCCAGGTCTAAACCAGGACTAACCCAGGACTAACCCAGGACTAACCCAGGTCTAAACCAGGTCTAAACCAGGACTAACCCAGGACTAACCCAGGACTAAACCAGGTCTAAACCAGGTCTAAACCAGGACTAAACCAGGTCTAAACCAGGACTAACCCAGGTCTAAACCAGGACTAACCCAGGTCTAAACCAGGTCTAAACCAGGACTAAACCAGGTCTAAACCAGGTCTAAACCAGGACTAACCCAGGACTAAACCAGGACTAAACCAGGACTAAACCAGGCCTAACCCAGGACTAAACCAGGACTAACCCAGGACTAAACCAGGACTAAACCAGGACTAACCCAGGTCTAAACCAGGACTAACCCAGGACTAAACCAGGACTAAACCAGGTCTAAACCAGGACTAACCCAGGTCTAAACCAGGACTAAACCAGGACTAACCCAGGACTAACCCCAGGTCTAAACCAGGACTAAACCAGGACTAAACCAGGTCTAAACCAGGACTAACCCAGGTCTAAACCAGGACTAACCCAGGTCTAAACCAGGACTAACCCAGGACTAACCCAGGACTAACCCAGGTCTAAACCAGGTCTAAACCAGGACTAACCCAGGACTAACCCAGGACTAAACCAGGTCTAAACCAGGTCTAAACCAGGACTAAACCAGGTCTAAACCAGGACTAACCCAGGTCTAAACCAGGACTAACCCAGGTCTAAACCAGGTCTAAACCAGGACTAAACCAGGTCTAAACCAGGTCTAAACCAGGACTAACCCAGGACTAAACCAGGTCTAAACCAGGACTAACCCAGGACTAAACCAGGTCTAAACCAGGTCTAAACCAGGACTAACCCAGGTCTAAACCAGGACTAACCCAGGTCTAAACCAGGACTAACCCAGGACTAACCCAGGACTAACCCAGGTCTAAACCAGGACTAACCCAGGTCTAAACCAGGACTAACCCAGGTCTAAACCAGGACTAACCCAGGACTAACCCAGGACTAACCCAGGTCTAAACCAGGACTAAACCAGGTCTAAACCAGGACTAAACCAGTTGGTTCTGTCTGAACAGGAAAGAGAAACTTCAGCGTAAACGGAGGAACGAAAAATAAATGTTGGAGCAAATTAACAAACAAAACGAGTCGTTTATTCAAAGTGTCACATTTTTTATGCCACAATTACTTTATGTACAAGCTCGTTAGGATAATGAGGGAAGTGAACTTAATCTTCTGGGTTCGTTCTTACAGTTTGTGTTTTTTGGGGCCTTAGAATCGACAAAAAAAATCTATTGTGTAATAATTTGTAAATAATGACTCCGACTTTTACGCCGTTTTTGAGCAGAACTTGAGGGAAATGACCTGAACTTACCTAAAAATGTAACGGGATCAGAAATGAACCTGTTTTTTTTTCCAGTTAAAAGTAGAATTTAAAATAATTTCTTCCACATCTTTCATGTTTTGTGCTCCAGGTTTAAATGTTTTAAATATTTTGGCACAGACCTCATGGTAAAGGTTTCATTTAATATGAATGTGATTTTACTGAAGACGACACGTGGATCTTTCTGTTCTGGGACATTTTAATTCACCATCCTGAATTCTGCTTTAGGAAACGGCGGCGCCCAGTGGGAGCTGACGACGCTGTAAAAGCCCCAAAAAAAGTGTAAAAAATAAAATCCCGCGTCTTTAAATGTGCCAGAAAGTCACTTTTACAAGAAACTGAACCTTCAAGTGAGACACGAGAAAAGCAGAGGAACAGATATTTAAACCTGCTCCATATTAAATGAAACCTTTACCGTGAGTTCTGGGCCAAAATATTTAAAAACCTTTAAACATGAAGCAAAAAATATGAAAGACGCGGAAGATATTACTTAAAATTCTACTTTTAACAGGAAAATACATCATTTAGTTCTGATTCCTTGTATATTTTTTAGGTAAGTTCATGTAATTTCCCTCAAATTCTGCTCAAAAATGGCGTAAAAGTCGGCGCCTGAGTCATTATTAACAAATGATTACAAATAGATTTTTTCAGTCGATTCTGAGGCCCCATTACGTCCACTTCCTGTGGCAGTGATGTTTACATGTGAAAACAGAAGATTGTTTTGGCGTTTGACCCGGAAGAGCAGCTTCACTTCAAAAGGAACAAAAGGAGAAAAATACAAAGTGGATTTGGCAAAACTCGAGTTCGAGGAGGAGCCTGAAGGACCTGAGGGAAGTCGCCTCATCGAACTCAAACCTACAAAAACTGTGGCCGTCGTTTGTGCTGCAAAACGTTTCGTTTGTGCTTCTTTAGTTTTGGAGAAATTAACGATTCTTTTACAGGTCAAACTGGGGTCAGACCCACAGGAAGGAGAAAAATGCTCGAAAAACTAGTGAAGAGAAACAACCTGAGGCTGAGGAAAAGTCTGTTTCAGTCTTTAGTCATTTGCTTTTGATTCATAGTTTATAATAACACAGACTTTTCCTCAGCCTCAGGTCGTTTCTCAGCCTCAGGTCGTTTCTCAGCCTCAGGTCGTTTCTCTTCTCTAGTTTTGTGGAGTTTGTCTCCGTCAGCTGAGCAGAAATGACGTCCTGTAATTACCACAGAAATAATAATGAAGAATTTTAGAAATAAACTCACACAAATGAAACTGTCACAGCACAAAACAGCACAAACCAAATACAAACGTTTGACATCATTTTCTTCCTGTTTTGAGGCTGTTTCACATTCTGAGGTTCTGGACGACGTCATCGACCAAAATAAAACTGTGAATATCTGAAGAACCAGAATCACACAAACTGAACTTTCTGCAGCACAAACGACTGACACAGTTTTTGCAGGTTTGAGTTTGATGAGGCGACTTCAGGAGCTGCTTTGAGTTTCTTCTCTGTTCTCACGTCGTTTCCTCCTCTGGTTCTCCCGTTTTTCATTGCCATAAATCGCCCGTTAAAGCCAAAGCTCCTTCAGAACT
Organism: Odontamblyopus lacepedii; assembly: GCA_034769755.1. Taxonomy (NCBI): domain Eukaryota; kingdom Metazoa; phylum Chordata; class Actinopteri; order Gobiiformes; family Gobiidae; genus Odontamblyopus; species Odontamblyopus lacepedii. The sequence continues at coordinate 1,487,137 of CM068364.1, read as the reverse complement.
CCGTGAGTGTTTCTTCAGCTTCTGTCGCTCTGATTCCACGTGAACAGCGACGCCGGCGCAGACATGAACCAACAAAGTCCTTTTAAATACGTCACAGGCTTTAAAACGTGGTGGAGTTTTTTGGCGGATTGTCGTAAAAAAAAAAAAAAAAAACTTTATTTACAGTTTTAAAGGTGCACTATGTCACTTGTGGTGGTTTCCATGGAGATGTTATTGCTTTTTTGCGGGGCCAAAACGTCGCGCTGACATGATTAGAAACACCTTATTGTGCTTTAAAACATAGCAGAAAAGGTTAGTGTACTACAGGGTTCCCGCGGTCATGGAAATCCTGGAAAAGTCCTGGAATTTTAGTATCTTTTGCACACAGCTCCAGAGTTCTGTTAAATTCTCATGACACCAAACACAATCAGATGTTCTGTTTAAAAGAGACACAATAAATGCCAAAAAAAAACTCTAAACCAAACCATAAGGTGAGTGGAAAGTAGAGCCCGACCGATATATCGATATCGGCTCTAGGAAACATATCGGTCTAAATCTTTCTGATCTGGGCCGATTTTCCTCGTGTTTCCCTCGTCCTAAAGCTCAGACTCTAGATTCTGCCCGTTTAATCCAGTTCACAGATACATGTCCTGATCTGTGGCGGGGCATCAGGGTTTATCTGAGATCCTGTTGTTTTTGCGGCCGCTCAGTGTGAGTCTGGATTAAAGGACAGTTCTTAGTGCTGATCTGAGTGTTGAAATGTGTCGGTCTGAAGCTCGTTTTGGTTCTTTCTCATTGGTTAGCGATTAGCTGCTGTAGCTCACACACATAAACAGGCTGTTTTCTGTTAGCGACGGTAAAGTGACTCTAGTGGCCGTGTATATGTGACACACACTGATATGGAAACGACTGTGAACAGAGGTGTGAATTATCCGCATTTACAGATCATTCATTACCGCGGCGCACACGCATTTACCGCTAAAGGCTAACAGCGGGAGTTTACTTACAGAACTTTCTTTACAGGCGAGAATATCGTACAAAAACACGACTAGGCCGACCAGGACTGAACCAGGACTGAACCAGGACTGAACCAGGACTGAACCAGGACTGAACCAGGACTGAACCAGGACTGAACCAGGACTGAACTAGAACCAAACTACAACTAAATCAGGACTAAACCAGGTCTGAGTCAGGACTAAACAAGAAAACAGCTCCAACTCCCATTTTATCAGGATCAAATCAGCTGCAACTAAATCCATATCAGTCGGTAAAAAGGGTTCATTTCAGATTTAGTCCTAAGTCTGAGAGATTCTGCACGTGTAGGAGCCGAAAAGTCCTGGAAAACTCACTTTAGGTCATGGAAAAGTCCTGGAAAAGTTCTGAGCCCTGATCCCCTCAGGTTCAGGCCAGTGCAGCAAAGTGTGACATAACATCTCCACGGAAGAAGCAAGAGGCAAAACTGCGACAGAAAAGTTCCACACTGGGTCTTGTTGTTACTGAAGCTGCCGGGGGAACGGGCGGTTAGAGGCTCTTCCTCCAGGCACCGCTCCGGATCTTTGTTTTTCCAGGGGTAAACTTCAAACTTCTGTAGAGTCCAGAGCTGTGCCTGGATATTCTGGACGTCCGTCAAAACTTCTCCGTAGTGTTCAGTCTTTTTAAACCTTTTTTCTTTTGGACGTCCGTCAAAACTTCTCCGTTCAACCACATTTTACCAAAGTCAAAGGTCCGGAGCGTTCGGGGTTCGCCCGCTATTCCGACAGCCCCCCATTCCGACAGCCCCCCATTCCGACAGCCCCCCATTCCGACAGCCCCCCATTCCGACAGCCCCCCATTCCGACAGCCCCCCATTCCGACAGCCCCCCATTCCGACAGCCCCCCATTCCGACAGCCCCCCATTCCGACTCTTTTTGACACCACCATTCCGACAGTTTACTCATGAGGGAGCGGTGAGAGGAGGCGCCTTGAGCGCAGCACAGTTTTAATCCTGATTTAGATTTGGTTTAGTCCAGGTTTAGTCCAGGTTTAGTCCAAGTTTGGACCAGGTTTAGTCCAGGTTTAGTCCAGGTTTAGTCCAAGTTTAGTCCAAGTTTGGACCAGGTTTAGTCCAAGTTTGGACCAGGTTTAGTCCAGGTTTAGTCCAGGTTTAGTCCAAGTTTGGACCAGGTTTAGTCCAGGTTTGGGCCAGGTTTAGTTCAGGTTTAGTCCAGGTTTAGTCCAGGTTTAGTCCAGGTTTGGGCCAGGTTTAGTTCAGGTTTAGTCCAGGTTTAGTCCAGGTTTAGTCCAGGTTTGGGCCAGGTTTAGTCCAGGTTTGGGCCAGGTTTGGGCCAGGTTTAGTCCAGGTTTAGTTCAGGTTTAGTCCAGGTTTAGTCCAGGTTTGGGCCAGGTTTAGTCCAGGTTTAGTCCAGGTTTAGTCCAGGTTTGGGCCAGGTTTAGTCCAGGTTTAGTCCAGGTTTAGTCCAGGTTTGGGCCAGGTTTAGTCCAGGTTTAGTCCAGGTTTAGTCCAGGTTTAGTCCAGGTTTAGTCCAGGTTTAGTCCAGGTTTAGTCCAGGTTTAGTCCAGGTTTAGTCCAGGTTTGGGCCAGGTTTAGTCCAGGTTTAGTCCAGGTTTAGTCCAGGTTTAGTCCAGGTTTAGTCCAGGTTTAGTCCAGGTTTGGGCCAGGTTTAGTCCAGGTTTAGTCCAGGTTTAGTCCAGGTTTAGTCCAAGTTTAGTGCAGGTTTAGTCCAGGTTTAGTCCAGGTTTGGGCCAGGTTTAGTCCAGGTTTAGTGCAGGTTTAGTCCAGGTTTAGTCCAGGTTTTGTCGGTTTCCGCGTTTGGAAAAACTTTGGGAATGGGCGTTTCCCGCGTTTGCTCCGTAAGGCAGCGTTTTAGCTCCGCCCCCTTGTGGCGTTGGTCTGTCACTGCGCGTCCCGTGGTTTTTCTTGCTGTAGTTCGTTGGTTTCCTTGTTACCGTGTAGTGAAAAGGCGAGAATAATAATAACAATAATAATAATAATAATAAAATAAGGCACGGCGTGGTCCCGGCACAGCGCCCCCTGTGGCCCCCTGTGGCGTTACATGTTGGGGATGTAGTTTTGTTTGGGCTGCTGGGCGGAGAACCACTGCTGCTGTCTCTGCTGCCGCCCGTCCACCTCGGACAGCAGGGCCTGTCTGTAGCCCTCGTACGACTTGACGATGTGTTCGAGCTCCTTCATGAACAGCAGCTTCAGCATCCCCTGGTACGTGTCCAGATCAGCCAACTGGAACAGCTCCCACTTCAGGATGTGGTCGTACCTGAGGGCGGGGGGGGCAGAGGGGGGAATGGAGGGGAGGGAGGGGAGGGAGGGGACAGAGGGGACGAGAGGGGGACCGGGGGGACGGAGGGGACGGGGGGAGGAGGGGACGGGGGACGGAGGGGACGGAGGGGACGGGGGGACAGAGGGACGAGAGGGGACAGGGGGACGGAGGGGACGGGGGAGGAGGGGACGAGGGGGACGGAGGGGACGGGGGGGACAGAGGGGACGAGAGGGGACGGAGGGGACGGAGGGGACGGGGGGGAGGAGGGGACGGAGGGGACGGGGGGGATGGAGGGGACGAGGGGGACGGGGGGGATGGAGGGGACGAGGGGGACGGAGGGGACGGAGGGGACGGGGGATGGAGGGGCGAGGGGACGGGGGGGACAGGGGGGAGGAGGGGACGAGGGGGACGGGGATGGAGGGACGAGAGGGACGGAGGGGACGGGGGGACAGGGGAGGAGGGGCGAGGGGACGGAGGGGCGGAGGGGAGGAGGGGACGGGGACGGAGGGGACGAGGGGACGGAGGGGACGGAGGACACAGGGGGAGGAGGGACGGAGGGGGCGGGGGACGGAGGGGCGAGAGGGGACGGAGGGGCGGGGGGACGGAGGGGACGGGGGGGATGGAGGGGATGGAGGGGACGGAGGGGACACAGGGGGGGAGGAGGGGACGGGGGGGACGGGGGGGAACGGAGGGTACGAGTGTGGACGGAGGGGACGGGGGCCAGAGGGGGGAGGAGGGGACGAGGGGGACGGAGGGGAACGAGGGGAGGAGGGGCCGGGGGGGACGGAGGGGACGACGGGGACGGAGGGGACGGAGGGGACGGGGGGGACGGGGGGGATGGAGGGGACGGAGGGGACACGGGGAGGAGGACGGAGGGGACACAGGGGGAGGAGGGACGGAGGATGCAGGGGACAGGGGAGGAGGGGACGGGGGACGGAGGGGACACAGGGGGGACGGAGGGGACGGGGGGGACAGAGGGGGATGGAGGGACAGAGGGATGAGGCTGTGAGTTCTCTTACAGGACTCATATTTTGCAACATTTTTAAATTTTAAAACATGCATTTTCTGGTTCATTTAAGTGTAGAAAAAAACCCTTTGATAAAAACATTTTTCTGCATTTAAACGTAAAAACGTGATTAATAACTGGAAAAGTTGTGGCTTCAGGACACAAAAAGCATCACTTCACTGACTGATTTACTCTAAAAATATCAAATTTACTCTAAAAATATCAAAATATTGTCATCCATCCCTCACAGCAGGAAGGTCCCAGGTCCTTTCTGTGTGGAGTTTGCATGTTCTGCCTGTGTCTGTGCACTTTTACTCTGCGTGAGTCGTGTGCTCCGATGTCTTTTATTTATTTTTCTGCTGTTTATCTTCTCTTGTTTATTGGTGTTGTTGCTCTTCTTCGATTGGACTCGTTTTATTGTCTTAACGAGGACGAGAGGAGGTAAACAGAGCTTTAGTTTCTATTTCTATTGGGCCTGTCAGCGTTTACGACGACATGAATGCATCATAACACCAGCCTCTTCCTCCTGTGGCCGTTTCTTTCGGACGAGCTTCTGGACTTCTGAACGCTTTATTTGACTTTAAAAAACTTCCACTACACTACACTTACAAGTCAGGAGTTAAACGCAGCCTGTGTCAGCAGAGTTTCAGCACCGGGGAAGTTCGTCTGGTCTAAGTTTGCACCTCGGAGCTAAACCCCCGAGTGCAGCGGCCGGAGGAAAAGAAAAGAACTACAGCGACTGATAAATGGAGAAGAACTGCTTTAGGTTATGGCTTTAAAACAGTCTTGAAATGCAAAATAACTGCAATTTTAAAACTGCAATTCACTATGTGATTCTACAACGCAGTTATAGAAAGTACTGTTAGATATGGCATGGTCACATGGTACGGCTCACTCACTGTCCAATGTGAGGCCAGACTACTAAAAACGGTAACAACGGCTCTAAAGCTGCAGAGAAACCTACTGAACAGCCCTTACAGTCCCTTTACGAGGAAGTTGTTGTTAGTCAAGCAAATAAGATTTTAAGGGATCCATCTCATGTTTTATTCTCTGAATATGAATTGCTGCCCTGCGGGAGGCGCTACAGAGCAGCAGATGCAAGAGCAACCGATTCAAACAGTCTTTCATTCCCACCTCAATATCCCTCCTCAACAAACACATAAAAACCAGCTCGGTCCCTGGCCCCCACACGTCTCTCCCAGGGTAGTGGGGAGGCCTTCTGCTGTGGATCCACTACCCTAGCCCCTCCCCCCTTAACCCTCCCAGTTTGGGGAGGGTTAGGGTGTTGTAGATCACCTTTGCCTCCTTGTGGGCAGGGGGGAGGCCTACAGCTGTGGATCCTCTGCCCATCCCCAACCCTTCTTCTACTTCACCTAATCCCACTCCATCCTCATTAACTCTGAAGCCACATCTGCTGGTTCTGTTTTATACAGACTATGCTGAGGTCACCTTACTAGTCCTGCACTATTGCATGATATTGTACTGCATTCTGCATTTCACTCTATATTTATACTATTTGTGTATTGTTTTTGTATTGTTTTTGTATTGTATTTATTGACTGCACCCTGCACTACATGCCCAAGACAAATTTCTCCCTCGGGGGACAATAAAGTTTATCTTATCTTATCTTAAACGTGATTAACTATGGAATTACTCGGCTCATTTTGACTGTTTTATTAGGAAATGTTGAGCTTTTGTGTTTCCTGCTTTGTTCTGTGTTTAATCCATGTTTGTGTGTCGTTCGTCCAGGGACACAGAGGGAAATGAGCTGTGAAGCTAAAATCTGGCACGAGGCAAATTTTCTTTTGTGATTAATGTTGATGTACACGGCCCTGTCCAAGAAACTAAAGAAAGAATCGAGATTTCAAAAATGAATCGTTTGACAGCCCTAATTTCTATGTTTTATTTGCATTTGTGCAGCACTTTGGACACAGTTTTGTTTATGAAACGCGCTGTGGAAATAACGTGGACGAGATCAGCTCTGGAGATGGTTCCACTGCTCCGGACTTGGACAGAAACAAACTGTGTGACGTCACAATCCTGCAAATCTGAACCTGTCGAGCTCAAACTCCAGCTCCAGGAGTGGGTTTTGTGGAGGGAAAATGGTTGAAATGGAAATAAATCCTTTCAAAGTGCGCGTTTCTGCGGCGGGAGGCGGTGCACTCACTTGACCGGGGCCCGGGCGTAGACCTGGAGCCAGTCCGGGATCTCGGCGGCGTGGTACGGGTTTGCGGGCACCAGGACGGGCTGGGTCCTCTCCGGGGGCAGGGGCTGGTACGTGACCGGGGGAGGCAGGGGCGGCGGCTGGTCGTAACGAGGGACGCTGCGGAGAAACGGGGAGGAGAGGTGAAAACCACAGGAGCCCTGAGCGGCAAACGGGAAAGAGAGGAAGAGAGGAAGAGAGGAAGAGAGGAAGAGAGGAAGAGAGGAAGAGAGGAAAAGAGGAAAAGGGGAAAAGAGGAAAAGAGGAAAAGAGGAAAAGAGGAAAAGAGGAAAAGAGGAAAAGGGGAAAAGAGGAAAAGAGGAAAAGAGGAAAAGAGGAAAAGAGGAAAAGGGGAAAAGAGGAAAAGAGGAAAAGAGGAAAAGAGGAAAAGAGGAAGAGAGGAAGAGAGGAAAAGAGGAAGAGGAAAAGAGGAAAAGAGGAAAAGAGGAAAAGAGGAAAAGAGGAAAAGAGGAAGAGAGGAAAAGAGGAAAAGAGGAAAAGGGGAAAAGAGGAAAAGGGGAAAAGAGGAAAAGAGGAAAAGAGGAAAAGAGGAAAAGGGGAAAAGAGGAAAAGAGGAAAAGAGGAAAAGAGGAAAAGAGGAAAAGAGGAAAAGAGGAAAAGAGGAAAAGAGGAAAAGAGGCAGGTCCTTAAGGCTTTCGGAGGGTTTTCCCAGGATATTAGTTTAAACGGTGCAAACAGCTGGAAGGTGGACTCCTTGTGTCAGGCAGAGGGTTCGAGTGGGAGACTCGCATGGATTAAAGTGAGAAAAATTCCTCTGACTGAAGTTTTTTCGTGTCTTGTCATTGGCCCAGATCCACCTCGGCCCAAACGCTGTGTCCAGGATCCTGTAAACCCGACTGTTCCATTTAAGAATAACTCAAGCTGTGGTAAGACCTGACTGTTGTCATTAACTGGAGAGAAGTTATATACTAATAACTGAAACATTAAATTCTTAGTGCAAATTTATTCCAGTGACAATGATGCACGACAAAAAAGTGCGAAAACGACCTGAGGCTGAGGAAAAGTCTGTCTCAGCCTTTAGTCTTTTGCTTTTGATTCAGATTTTATAATAACACAGACTTTTCCTCAGCCTCAGGTCGTTTCTCTTCTCTAGTTTTGTGGAGTTTGTCTCCATCAGCTGAGCAGAAATGACGTCCTGTAATTACCACAGAAATAATAATGAAGAATTTTAGAAATAAACTCACACAAATGAAACTGTCACAGCACAAAACAGCACAAACCAAATACAAACGTTTGACATCATTTTCTTCTGTTTTGAGGCTGTTTCACATTCTGAGGTTCTGGACGACGTCATCGACCAAAATAAAACTGTGAATATCTGAAGAACCAGAATCACACAAACTGAACTTTTTGCAGCACAAACGACTGACTCAGTTTGTGTAGTTTGAGTTTGAGGCGACTTCACACTGGTGACTCTCTATCGTCAAAGTTTTTCGTTTGATTTGAGAAGTTTGCAAAGGAAAGAAACACGAGTAATAAAAGAATAAATGAGCTGTTGGCAGACGTATAAAAGAATAAATGCTGTGTCCAGACCTGGGGGCGCAGGGGTGGCGGTACTGCGCGCTCTTGGTGTTGTGGTGAACGTAGTAAACCCCGAACTCGGCCGACTCCACCTTCTCCCAGCCCGGGGGGAGGCCCTCTCGCTCCAGCGGGTGGCTCCAGTGGGTGGTGTTGGTGTTCATGTCGATGTAGTACTTTCTGCCCCGGATGGTCCAGTCCACGGTCCAGCCCGGGGGCAGGGGCAGGTCCTCCTGGGTCAGGCTGGACAGGTTCCCCAGGGACTTGGCCTGGATCCGGCCGATGCCTCGAGACAAAATCACACAGAACTCACAAAGGATCCAGACGTTTGGGTCTAGTCCTGGTTTAAGACAGATTTACAGTTTAGTCCAGGTTTAGTCCAAGTTTAGTCCAGGTTTGGGCAAGATTTAGTCCAAGTTTGGTCCAGGTTTGGGCAAGATTTAGTCCAAGTTTGGTCCAGGTTTGGGCAAGATTTAGTCCAAGTTTAGTCCAGGTTTGGGCCAGATTTAATCCAGGTTTAGTCCAGGTTTAGTCTAGGTTTAGTCCAGGTTTGGGTCAGATTTAATCCAGGTTTAGTCCAGGTTTAGTCCAGGTTAGGGTCAGATTTAGTCCAGGTTTAGTCCAGGTTTAGTCCAGGTTTAGTCCAGGTTTAGACCAGGTTTAGACCAGGTTTAGTCCAGGTTTAGTCCAGGTTTAGTCCAGGTTTAGTCCAGGTTTAGTCCAGGTTTAGTCCAGGTTTAGTCCAGGTTTAGATGCAGGAGTCTTGAGCCAGACCAGGGTTCAAGTCCAGTTTGAGACACAATTAGTTTTGCCTGTGGTTCAGTGCTTTATATGATCCTAGTTAAATCCTGGGTTAGTCCCTGATCGGTCCTGGTTCAGTCCTGGTTTAGTCCTGGTTTAGACCCCTTTCAGTCCTGGTTCAGTCCTGGTTCAGTCCTGGTTCAGTCCTGGTTCAGTCCTGGTTTAGTCCTGGTTCAGTCCTGGTTCAGTCCTGGTTCAGTCCTGGTTTAGTCCTGGTTCAGTCCTGGTTTAGTCCTGGGAAAAGTCCCTGTGTCTAAAGCAGCACAAACAGATGTGAGGAACACGCACACGTTTCATGTGGGAAAAGAGGAATTTAAAGAGGAATTTAAAGAGGAATTTAAAGAGGAATTTAAAGAGGAATTTAAAGAGGAATTTAAAGAGGAATTTAAAGAGGAATTTAAAGAGGAATTTAAAGAGGAATTTAAAGAGGAATGCACAAAGTTTAAAGGTCATTTGGTTTTAGACGTGGAAAAAACAGGAATCTGACGAATCCCAGAACCAAAACGAATGTAAAAGACACGAGCTCAAAACAGCGGAGCTTTGAAAAGCTCCAGAGTGATCGGGTTTCACACAATAACACACTTTAAAACACTTACTCTGAGTCAAATATTAGTCCCGGTTTGGTCCAGGTTTAGTCCAGGTTTAGTCCAGGTTTAGTCCAGGTTTAGTCCAGGTTTAGTCCAGGTTTAGTCCAGGTTTAGTCCAGGTTTAGTCCAGGTTTAGTCTAGGTTTAGTCCAAATTGAGTCCAAGTTTAGTCCAGGTTTAGTCCAGATTTAGTCCAGGTTTAGTCCAGGTTTAGTCCAGGTTTGGTCCAGGTTTAGTCCAGGTTTAGTCTAGGTTTAGTCCAAATTGAGTCCAAGTTTAGTCCAGGTTTAGTCCAGATTTAGTCCAGGTTTAGTCCAGGTTTGGTCCAGGTTTAGTCCAGGTTTAGTCCAGGTTTAGTCCAGGTTTAGTCCAGGTTTAGTCTAGGTTTAGTCCAGATTTAGTCCAGGTTTAGTCCAGGTTTAGTCCAGGTTTGGTCCAGGTTTAGTCCAGGTTTAGACCAGGTTTAGTCCAGGTTTAGTCCAGGTTTAGTCCAGGTTTAGTCTAGGTTTAGTCCAAATTGAGTCCAAGTTTAGTCCAGGTTTAGTCCAAATTGAGTCCAAGTTTAGTCCAGGTTTAGTCCAGATTTAGTCCAGGTTTAGTCCAGGTTTAGTCCAGGTTTGGTCCAGGTTTAGTCCAGGTTTAGTCTAGGTTTAGTCCAAATTGAGTCCAAGTTTAGTCCAGGTTTAGTCCAGATTTAGTCCAGGTTTAGTCCAGGTTTAGTCCAGGTTTGGTCCAGGTTTAGTCCAGGTTTAGTCCAGGTTTAGTCCAGGTTTAGTCCAGGTTTAGTCTAGGTTTAGTCCAGATTTAGTCCAGGTTTAGTCCAGGTTTAGTCCAGGTTTGGTCCAGGTTTAGTCCAGGTTTAGACCAGGTTTAGTCCAGGTTTAGTCCAGGTTTAGTCCAGGTTTAGTCCAAATTGAGTCCAAGTTTAGTCCAGGTTTAGTCCAGATTTAGTCCAGGTTTAGTCCAGATTTAGTCCAGGTTTAGTCCAGGTTTAGTCCAGGTTTAGTCCAGGTTTAGTCCAGGTTTAGTCCAAATTGAGTCCAAGTTTAGTCCAGGTTTAGACCAGGTTTAGTCCAGGTTTAGTCCAGGTTTAGTCCAGGTTTAGTCCAGGTTTGGTCCAGGTTTAGTCCAGGTTTAGTCCAGGTTTAGTCCAGGTTTGGTCCAGGTTTAGTCCAGGTTTAGTCCAGGTTTAGTCCAGGTTTGGTCCAGGTTTAGTCCAGGTTTAGTCCAGGTTTAGTCCAGGTTTGGTCCAGGTTTAGTCCAGGTTTAGACCAGGTTTAGTCCAGGTTTAGTCCAGATTTAGACCAGGTTTAGTCCAGGTTTGGTCCAGGTTTAGTCCAGGTTTAGTCCAGGTTTAGTCCAGGTTTAGTCCAGGTTTAGTCCAGATTTAGTCCAGGTTTAGTCCAGATTTAGTCCAGATTTAGTCCAGGTTTAGTCCAGGTTTAGTCCAGGTTTAGTCTAGGTTTAGTCCAAATTGAGTCCAAGTTTAGTCCAGGTTTAGACCAGGTTTAGTCCAGGTTTAGTCCAGGTTTAGTCCAGGTTTAGTCCAGGTTTGGTCCAGGTTTAGTCCAGGTTTAGACCAGGTTTAGTCCAGGTTTAGTCCAGATTTAGACCAGGTTTAGTCCAGGTTTGGTCCAGGTTTAGTCCAGGTTTAGTCCAGGTTTAGTCCAGGTTTAGTCTAGGTTTAGTCCAAATTGAGTCCAAGTTTAGTCCAGGTTTAGTCCAGGTTTAGTCCAGGTTTAGTCCAGATTTAGACCAGGTTTAGTCCAGGTTTAGTCCAGGTTTAGTCCAGGTTTAGTCTAGGTTTAGTCCAGATTTAGTCCAGGTTTAGTCCAGATTTAGTCCAGGTTTGGTCCAGGTTTAGTCCAGGTTTAGACCAGGTTTAGTCCAGGTTTAGTCCAGGTTTAGTCCAGGTTTAGTCTAGGTTTAGTCCAAATTGAGTCCAAGTTTAGTCCAGGTTTAGTCCAGATTTAGTCCAGGTTTAGTCCAGGTTTAGTCCAGATTTAGTCCAGGTTTAGTCCAGGTTTAGTCCAGGTTTAGTCCAGGTTTAGTCTAGGTTTAGTCCAAATTGAGTCCAAGTTTAGTCCAGGTTTAGACCAGGTTTAGTCCAGGTTTAGTCCAGGTTTAGTCCAGGTTTAGTCCAGGTTTAGTCCAGGTTTAGTCCAGGTTTGGTCCAGGTTTAGTCCAGGTTTAGACCAGGTTTAGTCCAGGTTTAGTCCAGATTTAGACCAGGTTTAGTCCAGGTTTGGTCCAGGTTTAGTCCAGGTTTAGTCCAGGTTTAGTCCAGGTTTAGTCCAGGTTTAGTCCAGATTTAGTCCAGGTTTAGTCCAGGTTTAGTCCAGATTTAGTCCAGGTTTAGTCCAGGTTTAGTCCAGGTTTAGTCTAGGTTTAGTCCAAATTGAGTCCAAGTTTAGTCCAGGTTTAGACCAGGTTTAGTCCAGGTTTAGTCCAGGTTTAGTCCAGGTTTAGTCCAGGTTTAGTCCAGGTTTGGTCCAGGTTTAGTCCAGGTTTAGACCAGGTTTAGTCCAGGTTTAGTCTGTGATTTAGTCCAGGTTTAGTCCAGGTTTTGTCCAGGTTTAGTCCAGGTTTAGTCCAGGTTTAGTCCAGGTTTAGTCCAGGTTTAGTCCAGATTTAGTCCAGGTTTAGTCCAGGTTTAGTCCAGATTTAGTCCAGGTTTAGTCCAGGTTTAGTCCAGGTTTAGTCTAGGTTTAGTCCAAATTGAGTCCAAGTTTAGTCCAGGTTTAGACCAGGTTTAGTCCAGGTTTAGTCCAGGTTTAGTCCAGGTTTAGTCCAGGTTTAGTCCAGGTTTAGACCAGGTTTAGTCCAGGTTTAGTCCAGATTTAGACCAGGTTTAGTCCAGGTTTAGACCAGGTTTAGTCCAGGTTTAGTCCAGGTTTAGTCCAGGTTTAGTCCAGGTTTAGTCTAGGTTTAGTCCAAATTGAGTCCAAGTTTAGTCCAGGTTTAGTCCAGATTTAGTCCAGGTTTAGTCCAGGTTTAGTCCAGATTTAGTCCAGGTTTAGTCCAGGTTTAGTCCAGGTTTAGTCCAGGTTTAGTCCAGGTTTAGTCTAGGTTTAGTCCAAATTGAGTCCAAGTTTAGTCCAGGTTTAGACCAGGTTTAGTCCAGGTTTAGTCCAGGTTTAGTCCAGGTTTAGTCCAGGTTTAGTCCAGGTTTGGTCCAGGTTTAGTCCAGGTTTAGACCAGGTTTAGTCCAGGTTTAGTCCAGATTTAGACCAGGTTTAGTCCAGGTTTGGTCCAGGTTTAGTCCAGGTTTAGTCCAGGTTTAGTCCAGGTTTAGTCCAGGTTTAGTCCAGATTTAGTCCAGGTTTAGTCCAGGTTTAGTCCAGATTTAGTCCAGGTTTAGTCCAGGTTTAGTCCAGGTTTAGTCTAGGTTTAGTCCAAATTGAGTCCAAGTTTAGTCCAGGTTTAGACCAGGTTTAGTCCAGGTTTAGTCCAGGTTTAGTCCAGGTTTAGTCCAGGTTTAGTCCAGGTTTGGTCCAGGTTTAGTCCAGGTTTAGACCAGGTTTAGTCCAGGTTTAGTCCAGATTTAGACCAGGTTTAGTCCAGGTTTGGTCCAGGTTTAGTCCAGGTTTAGTCCAGGTTTAGTCCAGGTTTAGTCCAGGTGGACCCTGAAGTGCGGGGAACAAACGGAAGCTGAACGAGGGACCAATACTGATACTGATACTGATACTGATACTGATACTGATACTGATACTGATACTGATATGTTTCATTCTGATGCCTGCAGTGATCAGATTCTGTTAGGACTTCACAGTTGTGCAGCTTTGATAAAAAACACAGAGCAAAGAGGCAAAATAACAAACTGACAAGTCCAGACTGAAAAAGTTCATTTAAATTTCATTGCACTTTGTTTTCCAAATGCAACAGTTCCTCAGCATCAGCTCATTAGAGACACGTCTCCAGGTGGTTCTGATTCTCACCTGTGTGAAGTCGCCTCAAACTCAAACCTACAAAAACTGTGTCAGTCGTTTGTGCTGCAAAAAGTTCAGTTTGTGTGATTCTGGTTCTTCAGATATTCACAGTTTTATTTTGGTCGATGACGTCGTCCAGAACCTCAGAATGTGAAACAGCCTCAAAACAGGAAGAAAATGATGTCAATCGTTTGTATTTGGTTTGTGCTGTTTTGTGCTGTGACAGTTTCATTTGTGTGAGTTTATTTCTAAAATTCTTCATTATTATTTCTGTGGTAATTACAGGACGTCATTTCTGCTCAGCTGACGGAGACAAACTCCACAAAACTAGAGAAGAGAAACGACCTGAGGCTGAGAAACGACCTGAGGCTGAGGAAAAGTCTGTTTCAGTCTTTAGTCTTTTGCTTTTGTTTCATATTTTATAATAACTCAGACTTTTCCTCAGCCTCAGGTCGTTAAATACAAACGTTTGACATCATTTTCTTCCTGTTTTGAGGCTGTTTCACATTCTGAGGTTCTGGACGACGTCATCGACCAAAATAAAACTGTGAATATCTGAAGAACCAGAATCACACAAATGAAACTTTCTGCAGCACAAACGACTGACACAGTTTGTGTAGTTTGAGTTTGAGGCGACTTCAGCAGGTCTGATTCTCCTGTGACCAAAATCTGATCTGATTCTTCTCATTCTCAGATTTTCCACGCCCACGACAGGCTGTCAGTATTAAACAGTTTTCACTCATTGTTTTTCTAGTGCCTGGAGTTTTTTTTATTGTATATTATGTTAAACGTTTAAGCTGGAGTTTGTGTCAGGTCTGAAAATCTGCTGAACGAGTCGAGTAAAGGATGAGACCAACAGGACTCGTCCTGTACAGAGTCTGTGTTTGCCTCATCGCTTTGAAATGAACGGAGTTCAGAGAATTTGGGAACTGGAAAGTTCAGAACATCAGGTGTCTGATGTCACTGTGAGAGCGAGGAAACCAGGACTAGAACAGGACTAGAACAGGACTAGAACAGGACCAGAACAGGACCAGAACAGGACTAGAACAGGACCAGAACAGGACCAGAACAGGACCAGAACAGGACTAGAACAGGACCAGAACAGGACCAGAACAGGACCAGAACAGGACTAGAACAGGACTAGAACAGGACTAGAACAGGACTAGAACAGGACCAGAACAGGACTAGAACAGGACCAGAACAGGACCAGAACAGGACCAGAACAGGACTAGAACAGGACCAGAACAGGACCAGAACAGGACTAGAACAGGACTAGAACAGGACTAGAACAGGACCAGAACAGGACTAGAACAGGACTAGAACAGGACTAGAACAGGACCAGAACAGGACCAGAACAGGACTAGAACAGGACCAGAACAGGACCAGAACAGGACCAGAACAGGACTAGAACAGGACCAGAACAGGACTAGAACAGGACTAGAACAGGACCAGAACAGGACTAGAACAGGACCAGAACAGGACCAGAACAGGACCAGAACAGGACTAGAACAGGACCAGAACAGGACCAGAACAGGACTAGAACAGGACCAGAACAGGACTAGAACAGGACCAGAACAGGACCAGAACAGGACCAGAACAGGACTAGAACAGGACCAGAACAGGACTAGAACAGGACTAGAACAGGACCAGAACAGGACCAGAACAGGACCAGAACAGGACCAGAACAGGACTAGAACAGGACCAGAACAGGACTAGAACAGGACCAGAACAGGACTAGAACAGGACCAGAACAGGACCAGAACAGGACCAGAACAGGACCAGAACAGGACTAGAACAGGACTAGAACAGGACCAGAACAGGACTAGAACAGGACCAGAACAGGACTAGAACAGGACTAGAACAGGACCAGAACAGGACCAGAACAGGACCAGAACAGGACTAGAACAGGACTAGAACAGGACTAGAACAGGACCAGAACAGGACCAGAACAGGACTAGAACAGGACTAGAACAGGACCAGAACAGGACTAGAACAGGACTAGAACAGGACCAGAACAGGACCAGAACAGGACCAGAACAGGACCAGAACAGGACCAGAACAGGACCAGAACAGGACTAGAACAGGACTAGAACAGGACTAGAACAGGACCAGAACAGGACTAGAACAGGACCAGAACAGGACTAGAACAGGACCAGAACAGGACTAGAACAGGACTAGAACAGGACCAGAACAGGACCAGAACAGGACCAGAACAGGACCAGAACAGGACCAGAACAGGACTAGAACAGGACTAGAACAGGACCAGAACAGGACCAGAACAGGACCAGAACAGGACTAGAACAGGACTAGAACAGGACCAGAACAGGACCAGAACAGGACTAGAACAGGACCAGAACAGGACCAGAACAGGACCAGAACAGGACCAGAACAGGACCAGAACAGGACTAGAACAGGACTAGAACAGGACCAGAACAGGACCAGAACAGGACTAGAACAGGACCAGAACAGGACCAGAACAGGACTAGAACAGGACCAGAACAGGACCAGAACAGGACTAGAACAGGACTAGAACAGGACTAGAACAGGACCAGAACAGGACTAGAACAGGACTAGAACAGGACTAGAACAGGACCAGAACAGGACCAGAACAGGACCAGAACAGGACCAGAACAGGACTAGAACAGGACCAGAACAGGACTAGAACAGGACCAGAACAGGACTAGAACAGGACCAGAACAGGACCAGAACAGGACCAGAACAGGACTAGAACAGGACTAGAACAGGACCAGAACAGGACCAGAACAGGACCAGAACAGGACCAGAACAGGACCAGAACAGGACTAGAACAGGACCAGAACAGGACCAGAACAGGACCAGAACAGGACTAGAACAGGACTAGAACAGGACCAGAACAGGACCAGAACAGGACCAGAACAGGACCAGAACAGGACTAGAACAGGACCAGAACAGGACCAGAACAGGACTAGAACAGGACTAGAACAGGACTAGAACAGGACCAGAACAGGACCAGAACAGGACCAGAACAGGACTAGAACAGGACCAGAACAGGACTAGAACAGGACCAGAACAGGACCAGAACAGGACTAGAACAGGACCAGAACAGGACCAGAACAGGACCAGAACAGGACTAGAACAGGACCAGAACAGGACTAGAACAGGACCAGAACAGGACCAGAACAGGACCAGAACAGGACCAGAACAGGACCAGAACAGGACTAGAACAGGACCAGAACAGGACCAGAACAGGACTAGAACAGGACCAGAACAGGACCAGAACAGGACCAGAACAGGACCAGAACAGGACCAGAACAGGACCAGAACAGGACCAGAACAGGACCAGAACAGGACTAGAACAGGACCAGAACAGGACCAGAACAGGACCAGAACAGGACCAGAACAGGACCAGAACAGGACCAGAACAGGACTAGAACAGGACTAGAACAGGACCAGAACAGGACCAGAACAGGACCAGAACAGGACCAGAACAGGACCAGAACAG
This sequence comes from Odontamblyopus lacepedii, assembly GCA_034769755.1. NCBI lineage: Eukaryota > Metazoa > Chordata > Actinopteri > Gobiiformes > Gobiidae > Odontamblyopus > Odontamblyopus lacepedii. The sequence continues at coordinate 1,470,341 of CM068364.1, read as the reverse complement.
GACCAGAACAGGACTAGAACAGGACCAGAACAGGACCAGAACAGGACCAGAACAGGACCAGAACAGGACCAGAACAGGACCAGAACAGGACTAGAACAGGACCAGAACAGGACCAGAACAGGACCAGAACAGGACTAGAACAGGACCAGAACAGGACCAGAACAGGACCAGAACAGGACTAGAACAGGACTAGAACAGGACCAGAACAGGACCAGAACAGGACCAGAACAGGACCAGAACAGGACCAGAACAGGACCAGAACAGGACTAGAACAGGACTAGAACAGGACCAGAACAGGACCAGAACAGGACCAGAACAGGACTAGAACTGGACCAGAACAGGACCAGAACAGGACTAGAACTGGACTAGAACAGGACCAGAACAGGACTAGAACAGGACCAGAACAGGACCAGAACAGGACCAGAACAGGACTAGAACAGGACCAGAACAGGACCAGAACAGGACTAGAACAGGACCAGAACAGGACTAGAACAGGACCAGAACAGGACCAGAACAGGACTAGAACAGGACTAGAACAGGACCAGAACAGGACCAGAACAGGACCAGAACAGGACTAGAACAGGACCAGAACAGGACCAGAACAGGACCAGAACAGGACCAGAACAGGACTAGAACAGGACCAGAACAGGACTAGAACAGGACCAGAACAGGACTAGAACAGGACCAGAACAGGACCAGAACAGGACTAGAACAGGACCAGAACAGGACCAGAACAGGACCAGAACAGGACTAGAACAGGACTAGAACAGGACCAGAACAGGACCAGAACAGGACCAGAACAGGACCAGAACAGGACTAGAACAGGACCAGAACAGGACCAGAACAGGACCAGAACAGGACTAGAACAGGACCAGAACAGGACCAGAACAGGACCAGAACAGGACCAGAACAGGACCAGAACAGGACCAGAACAGGACCAGAACAGGACCAGAACAGGACCAGAACAGGACCAGAACAGGACCAGAACAGGACTAGAACAGGACCAGAACAGGACTAGAACAGGACCAGAACAGGACCAGAACAGGACCAGAACAGGACCAGAACAGGACTAGAACAGGACCAGAACAGGACCAGAACAGGACCAGAACAGGACTAGAACAGGACCAGAACAGGACCAGAACAGGACCAGAACAGGACCAGAACAGGACCAGAACAGGACCAGAACAGGACTAGAACAGGACTAGAACAGGACTAGAACAGGACCAGAACAGGACCAGAACAGGACCAGAACAGGACCAGAACAGGACTAGAACAGGACCAGAACAGGACCAGAACAGGACCAGAACAGGACCAGAACAGGACCAGAACAGGACCAGAACAGGACTAGAACAGGACCAGAACAGGACTAGAACAGGACTAGAACAGGACCAGAACAGGACCAGAACAGGACCAGAACAGGACCAGAACAGGACCAGAACAGGACCAGAACAGGACCAGAACAGGACTAGAACAGGACTAGAACAGGATCAGAACAGGACTAGAAACAGGACCAGAACAGGACTAGAACAGGACCAGAACAGGACCGGAACAGGACCAGAACAGGACCAGAACAGGACTAGAACAGGACCAGAACAGGACTAGAACAGGACCAGAACAGGACCAGAACAGGACCAGAACAGGACCAGAACAGGACCAGAACAGGACTAGAACAGGACCAGAACAGGACCAGAACAGGACCAGAACAGGACTAGAACAGGACTAGAACAGGACCAGAACAGGACTAGAACAGGACCAGAACAGGACCAGAACAGGACTAGAACAGGACCAGAACAGGACCAGAACAGGACCAGAACAGGACTAGAACAGGACCAGAACAGGACTAGAACAGGACCAGAACAGGACTAGAACAGGACCAGAACAGGACCAGAACAGGACCAGAACAGGACCAGAACAGGACTAGAACAGGACCAGAACAGGACCAGAACAGGACCAGAACAGGACCAGAACAGGACCAGAACAGGACCAGAACAGGACTAGAACAGGACCAGAACAGGACCAGAACAGGACTAGAACAGGACCAGAACAGGACCAGAACAGGACCAGAACAGGACTAGAACAGGACCAGAACAGGACTAGAACAGGACCAGAACAGGACCAGAACAGGACCAGAACAGGACCAGAACAGGACCAGAACAGGACCAGAACAGGACCAGAACAGGACTAGAACAGGACCAGAACAGGACTAGAACAGGACCAGAACAGGACCAGAACAGGACCAGAACAGGACTAGAACAGGACTAGAACAGGACCAGAACAGGACCAGAACAGGACCAGAACAGGACTAGAACAGGACCAGAACAGGACCAGAACAGGACCAGAACAGGACCAGAACAGGACCAGAACAGGACTAGAACAGGACTAGAACAGGACCAGAACAGGACCAGAACAGGACCAGAACAGGACCAGAACAGGACCAGAACAGGACCAGAACAGGACCAGAACAGGACTAGAACAGGACCAGAACAGGACCAGAACAGGACCAGAACAGGACCAGAACAGGACCAGAACAGGACCAGAACAGGACCAGAACAGGACTAGAACAGGACCAGAACAGGACCAGAACAGGACCAGAACAGGACTAGAACAGGACTAGAACAGGACCAGAACAGGACCAGAACAGGACCAGAACAGGACTAGAACAGGACCAGAACAGGACCAGAACAGGACTAGAACAGGACCAGAACAGGACTAGAACAGGACCAGAACAGGACCAGAACAGGACTAGAACAGGACCAGAACAGGACCAGAACAGGACCAGAACAGGACCAGAACAGGACCCGACCAGAACAGGACCAGAACAGGACCAGAACAGGACCAGAACAGGACCAGAACAGGACCAGAACAGGACTAGAACAGGACCAGAACAGGACCAGAACAGGACCAGAACAGGACTAGAACAGGACCAGAACAGGACCAGAACAGGACCAGAACAGGACCAGAACAGGACTAGAACAGGACTAGAACAGGACCAGAACAGGACCAGAACAGGACCAGAACAGGACTAGAACAGGACTAGAACAGGACCAGAACAGGACCAGAACAGGACCAGAACAGGACTAGAACAGGACCAGAACAGGACCAGAACAGGACTAGAACAGGACCAGAACAGGACTAGAACAGGACCAGAACAGGACCAGAACAGGACCAGAACAGGACCAGAACAGGACCAGAACAGGACTAGAACAGGACTAGAACAGGACCAGAACAGGACTAGAACAGGACCAGAACAGGACCAGAACAGGACCAGAACAGGACCAGAACAGGACTAGAACAGGACTAGAACAGGACCAGAACAGGACCAGAACAGGACCAGAACAGGACTAGAACAGGACTAGAACAGGACCAGAACAGGACCAGAACAGGACCAGAACAGGACTAGAACAGGACTAGAACAGGACCAGAACAGGACCAGAACAGGACCAGAACAGGACCAGAACAGGACCAGAACAGGACTAGAACAGGACCAGAACAGGACCAGAACAGGACCAGAACAGGGCCAGAACAGGACTAGAACAGGACTAGAACAGGACCAGAACAGGACTAGAACAGGACCAGAACAGGACTAGAACAGGACCAGAACAGGACCAGAACAGGACCAGAACAGGACCAGAACAGGACCAGAACAGGACTAGAACAGGACCAGAACAGGACCAGAACAGGACCAGAACAGGACCAGAACAGGACCAGAACAGGACTAGAACAGGACCAGAACAGGACCAGAACAGGACCAGAACAGGACCAGAACAGGACCAGAACAGGACTAGAACAGGACCAGAACAGGACCAGAACAGGACTAGAACAGGACCAGAACAGGACCAGAACAGGACCAGAACAGGACCAGAACAGGACCAGAACAGGACCAGAACAGGACCAGAACAGGACCAGAACAGGACCAGAACAGGACTAGAACAGGACCAGAACAGGACCAGAACAGGACCAGAACAGGACCAGAACAGGACTAGAACAGGACTAGAACAGGACCAGAACAGGACCAGAACAGGACCAGAACAGGACCAGAACAGGACTAGAACAGGACCAGAACAGGACCAGAACAGGACTAGAACAGGACTAGAACAGGACCAGAACAGGACCAGAACAGGACCAGAACAGGACCAGAACAGGACCAGAACAGGACCAGAACAGGACCAGAACAGGACCAGAACAGGACCAGAACAGGACCAGAACAGGACCAGAACAGGACTAGAACAGGACCAGAACAGGACCAGAACAGGACTAGAACAGGACCAGAACAGGACCAGAACAGGACCAGAACAGGACTAGAACAGGACTAGAACAGGACCAGAACAGGACCAGAACAGGACTAGAACAGGACTAGAACAGGACCAGAACAGGACCAGAACAGGACCAGAACAGGACTAGAACAGGACCAGAACAGGACCAGAACAGGACCAGAACAGGACCAGAACAGGACCAGAACAGGACCAGAACAGGACCAGAACAGGACCAGAACAGGACCAGAACAGGACTAGAACAGGACCAGAACAGGACCAGAACAGGACCAGAACAGGACCAGAACAGGACCAGAACAGGACCAGAACAGGACTAGAACAGGACCAGAACAGGACCAGAACAGGACCAGAACAGGACCAGAACAGGACCAGAACAGGACCAGAACAGGACTAGAACAGGACTAGAACAGGACCAGAACAGGACCAGAACAGGACCAGAACAGGACTAGAACAGGACCAGAACAGGACCAGAACAGGACCAGAACAGGACTAGAACAGGACCAGAACAGGACCAGAACAGGACCAGAACAGGACCAGAACAGGACTAGAACAGGACCAGAACAGGACCAGAACAGGACCAGAACAGGACTAGAACAGGACCAGAACAGGACCAGAACAGGACCAGAACAGGACTAGAACAGGACCAGAACAGGACTAGAACAGGACCAGAACAGGACCAGAACAGGACCAGAACAGGACCAGAACAGGACCAGAACAGGACCAGAACAGGACTAGAACAGGACCAGAACAGGACCAGAACAGGACCAGAACAGGACTAGAACAGGACCAGAACAGGACCAGAACAGGACCGAACAGGACTAGAACAGGACTAGAACAGGACTAGAACAGGACTAGAACAGGACCAGAACAGGGCCAGAACAGGGCCAGAACAGGACTAGAGCCTGTATGCGCTGCAGGAGGAACGAGAGTGTGAAAAGGCGGTGCACTAAAGTGAGACAGTTGACAGGGAGAATGTTTGTGTGACACACACTGTTACGCGAGGGTGTTGTGGACAAGCTGCGAGCGCTCGGGGTGTGTGTTGTGACGCACAGTGTCCGCGGACTCCAGACGAGCTGTAGACACACACCCCGCGCTCCTCCACATCGGTCGGTATGAGTTTATTGCCAATAGCAGCGGCCTTAATGAAATATGATCACAGTGGACGAGAGTCAGACCAAGACTGAGTCCAAACGCCGTCCAAGACCGTAAAGAAACGGTCTCGAATACGACACTACGATCTACCGACACTGCCTTGGCGATCGACGTATTGGGCACCCCTGACTTAGACACTCAGAGATACGGACTATGGTGTAAAGTGCAGATCACAGTTCCGCACGTTCATATCCCTGTGTCCCTGTCTCCTCACCTGCCGAGGGCCGGCCCTGCCCCGGGGGCGTGTGCTGTCTCGGGTGTCTCTGAATGTTCAGCTCGTTCCTCTCACAGAATCTGAAGTCGTCCTGGAAGTTCTCCTGGAGCCTCCTCCTCTGCTGCTGCTGCGGGGGCGGGTTGTGCGGGGGCGGGTTGTGCTGGGGCGGGTTGTGCTGGGGCGGGTTGTGCTGGGGCGGGTTGTGCTGGGGCGGGTTGTGCTGGGGCTGGGGGTTGGGCTGGTGGTTGTAGTACAGGTCGGGAGGGTAGTAGAATCGGGATCCGTCCCCGTTCTCAGACATGGGCCCCACGTCGCTCAGGAAGGACTGGGTGGAGCCGCCGTACTCACGGGGCAGGTCCCCCAGACTCCGGGGCAGATCCCCCAGACTCCGGGGCAGGTCCCCCAGACTCCGGGGCAGGTACGGCGGGGCAGACAGACGATGGCTCTCCCTGTGGGCGAGGGAAAGAGGTCAGAGCACCGGACTATTTCTCAACAAATATGATTATTTTTACAAAAACTATGAAATGAATAAAAGCCACATCGAACGGCCTCCACCCTCCCCGAGCCGCTGTTCAGAGTCATGGTTTTCTTCTCCGCACGTGTCTTCCTGAAGCCCTCACCTGCGCGCGATCTCCTGCGGGGGGCGCTGCACCGGGGTCCGGCGCACCACAGGCTCTCTGCTCGGGGCCACAGCGTACGAGGGGCCCATGTCTGGCAGAGGAGCCTCAGAACGCCGCGGCATCGTGGGACCATGACGAATGAACGAGGGCATGAGGTCTGAGGGAGACAGGAAACTGTTAGAACCTGTGAGAAACTGTTATTTACTGTTAAAAACTGTTATTTACTATTATAACCTGTTATAAACTGTTATATCTAACCTGTTATAACCTGTTATAACCTGTTCTCTAATGTTATAACCTACTATTAACTGTTATAAACTGTTCTAACCTGTTATTAACTGTTAAAAACTGTTATCATCTGTTATATACTGTTATATCTAACCTGTTATTAACTGTTATAACCTGTTCTAAACTGTTACAAACTGTTATTAACTGTTAGAAATTGTTATTGCTTATATATAACCTGTTATTAACTGTAATAATCTGTTATTAACTGTTATTAAATGTTATAAACTGTTATCAGATGACATGTTGGATTTAAAGGTTTTGATTCAACTTCAAACATGTTTTTTCTTTTGCTTCAGTTTGCACTGAGAGTCTGTCAGTCGTCTGTGTTTGCATCAATATAAAATAATAAACTTTATTTGTCCCACAATAAGGAAAGGATGGGATTATGGGTAAGGTCTGAAATGACAATAGTTCAATCTGCTTTACTGTAGCAGGGATCAGACTGGTCCAAAATAGGGACACTGGGACATTTCTTGTATAAAACTGGGACAAATCTCTGGTTTTGGATAAATCTGCAGGGACACGGGGGACATGGAGCTCTGGTCACACAAGAGACGAGAGCGACTTAAGAGAAATAAAACTCTGAATATTGTCTGATGTGAAAATGTGTCAACGAAACAGCTCATGCATTTCATCTGAAGCACAAGGACACACTGAGGACACACTGAGGAGACACTGAGGACACACTGAGGAGACACTGAGGAGACACTGAGGACACACTGAGGACACACTGAGGACACACTGAGGAGACACTGAGGACACACTGAGGAGACACTGAGGACACACTGAGGACACACTGAGGACACACTGAGGACACACTGAGGAGACACTGAGGACACACTGAGGAGACACTGAGGAGACACTGAGGAGACACTGAGGAGACACTGAGGACACACTGAGGACACACTGAGGAGACACTGAGGAGACACTGAGGACACACTGAGGACACACTGAGGAGACACTGAGGACACACTGAGGAGACACTGAGGACACACTGAGGACACACTGAGGAGACACTGAGGAGACACTGAGGACACACTGAGGACACACTGAGGACACACTGAGGACACACTGAGGAGACACTGAGGAGACACTGAGGACACACTGAGGACACACTGAGGAGACACTGAGGAGACACTGAGGAGACACTGAGGACACACTGAGGACACACTGAGGAGACACTGAGGAGACACTGAGGAGACACTGAGGACACACTGAGGACACACTGAGGACACACTGAGGAGACACTGAGGAGACACTGAGGACACACTGAGGACACACTGAGGAGACACTGAGGAGACACTGAGGAGACACTGAGGACACACTGAGGAGACACTGAGGACACACTGAGGAGACACTGAGGAGACACTGAGGAGACACTGAGGAGACACTGAGGACACACTGAGGAGACACTGAGAAGACACTGAGGAGACACTGAGGAGACACTGAGGACACACTGAGGACACACTGAGGAGACACTGAGGACACACTGAGGACACACTGAGGAGACACTGAGGACACACTGAGGACACACTGAGGAGACACTGAGGACACACTGAGGAGACACTGAGGAGACACTGAGGAGACACTGAGGACACACTGAGGACACACTGAGGAGACACTGAGGAGACACTGAGGAGACACTGAGGAGACACTGAGGACACACTGAGGAGACACTGAGGACACACTGAGGAGACACTGAGGACACACTGAGGAGACACTGAGGAGACACTGAGGACACACTGAGGACACACTGAGGAGACACTGAGGACACACTGAGGACACACTGAGGACACACTAACGAGACACTGAGGACACACTGAGGAGACACTGAGGACACACTGAGGAGACACTGAGGAGACACTGAGGAGACAGGAAAGTCCTTCACTAAAATGAAAAACAGACTCAGAACTAAACCATGACAAAACCAATCCTTTTCTTAACGCGTCGTGACATGTTTAAAGCTCCTTCCGGCTCATTTCACTCCCAAATGAACTTTTATCCACTTTTCTCTCATGTTTCCATCATCAGCGCTGCTCACTTTAGCAGCTCGGCCACTGTTTGGTTAGCCAGCTAGTTAGCTGGCTAGTTCACGTCTCACTTAGTTACCCGCTCTAAAACTACTTATTAACTCTTTATTACACAACAGTGACTCGTTATCCTGCTCCAAAACACTCGAACACACGTGTACGCGTGTTCCGTGAATCAAACAAACAATATTTCACCCTAAACTAAACTTTTGTTAGCAGCTAGCGGTGGCTAACGCTGGGCTGCCATCGATATAGAACAGTAGAGCTCGCGTTCCGCCTCCCGCCGCCATCTTGGTACAGGGGTTCCATGGTCTCCAAGACTAATCCAGGACTAAACCAGGTCTAAAGTAGATCTAAACTAGGACTAAAGCAGGACTGAACCAGGACTAAACCAGAACTATTTCAGGATGAAACTAGGACTATTTCAAGTCTAAACCAGGACTAAACTAAGTCTAAACCAGGTCTAAACTTGGTCTAAACCAGGACTAATCTAAGTCTAAACCAGGACTAAACCAGGACTATTTCAGGTCTAAACCAGGACTAAACCAGGTCTAAACTAGGACTAAAGCTGGACTAAACCAGGTGTAAACTAGGACTAAAGCAGGACTATTTCAGGACAAAACTAGGACTATTTCAGGTCTAAACCAGGACTAATCTAAGTCTAAACCAGGTCTAAACTAGGTCTAAACCAGGACTATCCCAGGACTATCCCAGGACTATCCCAGAACTAAGCTTGGACTTTAAAGCAGCGTTACGCCTGTTCCAAGATGGCGGCTTTGTTGACGCATGGGTTCCCACAAACAGCGGCGGTCGGTGCGAGATCTTCCGGTCTATGCCCGCGCGGGGCTCGGGGTTCTCGGGGTTCTCGGTTCTTACTGCGGAGGAGCGGGGACGTTTCCTTCTTCACGTACTTCCCGTGCACCTCCGCGGGTTTGGACGCTTCGGTTTTGCTTTTCTTCCGCGAGAGCATCACTCGCAGCTCCGGGACGTCAGCAGAGAGAACGGCTTTAAAGAGCGCAGCGGAGACATGTTTGAGCCGAGAGCCGGGAGCCGAGAGCCGCGCAGGAGCCGAGAGCCGAGTCCTGCCCATCCGCTCTGCAGGAATGTCATACTCCACATTTTTTACCACATTTCTGAACCCTTTAAACACAGACACTCCAAAGCAACACGTTCAATCTAAACTGCAAAAAACTATGCTCTAAAACTCAAAGTAGTTTTTATCTCTTTATTATTTATTCACCTAGAAAATTCATTCATTATAAAAACAAGAGAACACTTTTTCTAAATCTTTTTTTTCTTTTAGAATTGCTAAAATAATCTGATTTTCTGTAACTTTAACTAAACAACATTTTTGAACCATTTAAAATAAATTAAATTATTTATAATTATTTATATATTATTTGTAATGATAATAATAATAATAATAATAATAATAATTTGTGTTGTTTATATATTTATATTTATTAATACATGCATTTTTTATTGCTAAAATAATCAGATTTTCTGTCACTTCAATTCAAACTGAGGAGTTGCAGCACTGCTTTACTAATAATTATGGATGTCACTTTATACAGAGACCAGACGTCCCTGATCACCCAGGACAGCCCCAGTTTTTAGACTTTATATAGTCCTATTTTAGTCCTGATATAGACCTGGTTTAGACCTGGTTTAGACCTGGTTTAGTCCTGGTTTTTGTCTCTCTGAACAGACAGAATCGGTTGGTATAGATGTGGTGAATGTGTTTTGTGGTGATGTGGTGAATGTGTTTTGTTGTGATGTGGTGAATATGTTTTGTTGTGATGTGGTGAATATGTTTTGTGGTGAAGTGGTGAATGTGTTTTGTGGTGACGTGGTGAATGTGTTTTGTTGTGACGTGGTGAATGTGTTTTGTGGTGAAGTGGTGAATATGTTTTGTGGTGAAGTGGTGAATGTGTTTTGTGGTGACGTGGTGAATGTTTTGTGAAGTGGTTAATGTGTTTTGTGGTGAAGTGGTGAATTTGTTTTGTGGTGACGTGGTGAATGTTTTGTGAAGGGGTGAATGTGTTTTGTGGTGAAGTGGTGAATGTGTTTTGTGGTGATGTGGTGAATGTGTTTTGTGGTGACGTGGTGAATGTGTTTTGTGATGTGGTGAATGTGTTTTGTGATGTGGTGAATGTGTTTTGTGAAGGGGTGAATGTGTTTTGTGGTGAAGTGGTGAATGTGTTTTGTTGTGACGTGGTGAATGTGTTTTGTGGTGAAGTGGTGAATGTGTTTTGTTGTGACGCGGTGAATGTGTTTTGTGGTGAAGTGGTGAATGTGTTTTGTTGTGACGTGGTGAATGTGTTTTGTGGTGAAGTGGTGAATGTGTTTTGTTGTGACGCGGTGAATGTGTTTTGTGGTGAAGTGGTGAATGTGTTTTGTTGTGACGTGGTGAATGTGTTTTGTGGTGAAGTGGTGAATGTGTTTTGTTGTGACGTAGTGAATGTGTTTTGTGGTGAAGTGGTGAATGTGTTTTGTTGTGACGTGGTGAATGTGTTTTGTGGTGAAGTGGTGAATGTGTTTTGTTGTGACGTGGTGAATGTGTTTTGTGGTGAAGTGGTGAATGTGTTTTGTTGTGACGTGGTGAATGTGTTTTGTGGTGATGTGGTGAATGTGTTTTGTGGTGACGTGGTGAATGTGTTTTGTGATGTGGTGAATGTGTTTTGTGAAGGGGTGAATGTGTTTTGTGGTGAAGTGGTGAATGTGTTTTGTTGTGACGTGGTGAATGTGTTTTGTGGTGAAGTGGTGAATGTGTTTTGTTGTGACGTAGTGAATGTGTTTTGTGGTGAAGTGGTGAATGTGTTTTGTTGTGACGTGGTGAATGTGTTTTGTGGTGAAGTGGTGAATGTGTTTTGTTGTGACGCGGTGAATGTGTTTTGTGGTGAAGTGGTGAATGTGTTTTGTTGTGACGTGGTGAATGTGTTTTGTGGTGAAGTGGTGAATGTGTTTTGTTGTGACGCGGTGAATGTGTTTTGTGGTGAAGTGGTGAATGTGTTTTGTTGTGACGTGGTGAATGTGTTTTGTGGTGAAGTGGTGAATGTGTTTTATGGTGACGTGGTGAATGTTTTGTGAAGGGGTGAATGTGTTTTGTGGTGACGTGGTGAATGTGTTTTGTGATGTGGTGAATGTGTTTTGTGATGTGGTGAATGTGTTTTGTGAAGGGGTGAATGTGTTTTGTGGTGAAGTGGTGAATGTGTTTTGTTGTGACGTGGTGAATGTGTTTTGTGGTGAAGTGGTGAATGTGTTTTGTTGTGACGCGGTGAATGTGTTTTGTGGTGAAGTGGTGAATGTGTTTTGTTGTGACGTGGTGAATGTGTTTTGTGGTGAAGTGGTGAATGTGTTTTGTTGTGACGTGGTGAATGTGTTTTGTTGTGACGTGGTGAATGTGTTTTGTGGTGAAGTGGTGAATGTGTTTTGTTGTGACGCGGTGAATGTGTTTTGTGGTGAAGTGGTGAATGTGTTTTGTTGTGACGTGGTGAATGTGTTTTGTGGTGAAGTGGTGAATGTGTTTTGTTGTGACGCGGTGAATGTGTTTTGTGGTGAAGTGGTGAATGTGTTTTGTTGTGACGTGGTGAATGTGTTTTGTGGTGAAGTGGTGAATGTGTTTTGTGGTGACGTGGTGAATGTTTTGTGAAGGGGTGAATGTGTTTTGTGGTGAAGTGGTGAATGTGTTTTGTGGTGATGTGGTGAATGTGTTTTGTGGTGATGTGGTGAATGTGTTTTGTGAAGGGGTGAATGTGTTTTGTGGTGAAGTGGTGAATGTGTTTTGTTGTGACGCGGTGAATGTGTTTTGTGGTGAAGTGGTGAATGTGTTTTGTTGTGACGTGGTGAATGTGTTTTGTGGTGAAGTGGTGAATGTGTTTTGTTGTGACGCGGTGAATGTGTTTTGTGGTGAAGTGGTGAATGTGTTTTGTTGTGACGTGGTGAATGTGTTTTGTGGTGAAGTGGTGAATGTGTTTTGTGACGTGGTGAATGTGTTTTGTGACGTGGTGAATGTGTTTTGTGATGTGGTGAATGTGTTTTGCGGTGATGTGGTGAATGTGTTTTGTGAAGGGGTGAATGTGTTTGGGTTGATGTGGTGAATGTGTTTTGTGAAGGGGTGAATGTGTTTTGTGGTGATGTGGTGAATGTGTTTTGTGGTGATGTGGTGAAGGTGTTTTGTGAAGGGGTGAATGTGTTTTGGGTTGATGTGGTGAATGTGTTTTGTGAAGGGGTGAATGTGTTTTGTGGTGATGTGGTGAATGTGTTTTGTGGTGATGTAGTGAAGGTGTTTTGTGGTGAAGGTGTTTTGTGAAGGGGTGAATGTGTTTTGTGGTGATGTGGTGAATGTGTTTTGTGACGTGGTGAATGTGTTTTGTGGTGATGTGGTGAATGTGTTTTGTGGTGATGTGGTGAAGGTGTTTTGTGAAGGGGTGAATGTGTTTTGTGAAGGGGTGAATGTGTTTTGTGGTGATGTGGTGAAGGTGTTTTGTGGTGATGTGGTGAAGGTGTTTTGTGAAGGGGTGAATGTGTTTTGTGATGTGGTGAATGTGTTTTGTGATGTGGTGAAGGTGTTTTGTGGTGATGTGGTGAATGTGTTTTGTGGTGATGTGGTGAATGTGTTTTGTGAAGGGGTGAATGTGTTTTGTGACGTGGTGAATCTGTTTTGTGGTGACGTGGTGAATGTGTTTTGTGGTGATGTGGTGAATGTGTTTTGTGATGTGGTGAATGTGTTTTGTGGTGATGTGGTGAAGGTGTTTTGTGGTGATGTGGTGAATGTGTTTTGTGATGTGGTGAATGTGTTTTGTGGTGATGTGGTGAATGTGTTTTGTGGTGATGTGGTGAAGGTGTTTTGTGATGTGGTGAATGTGTTTTGTGGTGATGTGGTGAAGGTGTTTTGTGGTGATGTGGTGAAGGTGTTTTATGATGTGGTGAATGTGTTTTGTGGTGATGTGGTGAATGTGTTTTGTGGTGATGTGGTGAATGTGTTTTGTGATGTGGTGAATGTGTTTTGTGGTGATGTGGTGAATGTGTTTTGTGGTGATGTGGTGAATGTGTTTTGTGATGTGGTGAATGTGTTTTGTGGTGATGTGGTGAATGTGTTTTGTGGTGATGTGGTGAAGGTGTTTTGTGGTGATGTGGTGAAGGTGTTTTATGATGTGGTGAATGTGTTTTGTGGTGATGTGGTGAAGGTGTTTTGTGGTGATGTGGTGAAGGTGTTTTGTGAAGGGGTGAATGTGTTTTGTTGTGACGTGGTGAATGTGTTTTGTGGTGATGTGGTGAAGGTGTTTTGTGGTGATGTGGTGAAGGTGTTTTATGATGTGGTGAATGTGTTTTGTGGTGATGTGGTGAATGTGTTTTGTGGTGATGTGGTGAAGGTGTTTTGTGAAGGGGTGAATGTGTTTTGTGATGTGGTGAATGTGTTTTGTGATGTGGTGAAGGTGTTTTGTGGTGATGTGGTGAATGTGTTTTGTGGTGATGTGGTGAATGTGTTTTGTGACGTGGTGAATCTGTTTTGTGGTGACGTGGTGAATGTGTTTTGTGGTGATGTGGTGAATGTGTTTTGTGATGTGGTGAATGTGTTTTGTGGTGATGTGGTGAAGGTGTTTTGTGGTGATGTGGTGAATGTGTTTTGTGATGTGGTGAATGTGTTTTGTGGTGATGTGGTGAATGTGTTTTGTGGTGATGTGGTGAAGGTGTTTTGTGGTGATGTGGTGAAGGTGTTTTATGATGTGGTGAATGTGTTTTGTGGTGATGTGGTGAATGTGTTTTGTGGTGATGTGGTGAATGTGTTTTGTGATGTGGTGAATGTGTTTTGTGGTGATGTGGTGAATGTGTTTTGTGGTGATGTGGTGAATGTGTTTTGTGGTGATGTGGTGAAGGTGTTTTGTGGTGATGTGGTGAATGTGTTTTGTGGTGATGTGGTGAAGGTGTTTTGTGGTGATGTGGTGAATGTGTTTTGTGAAGGGGTGAATGTGTTTTGTGGTGATGTGGTGAATGTGTTTTGTGGTGATGTGGTGAAGGTGTTTTATGATGTGGTGAATGTGTTTTGTGGTGATGTGGTGAATGTGTTTTGTGGTGATGTGGTGAATGTGTTTTGTGATGTGGTGAATGTGTTTTGTGGTGACGTGGTGAAGGTGTTTTGTGGTGACGTGGTGAATGTGTTTTGTGGTGACGTGGTGAAGGTGTTTTGTGGTGACGTGGTGAATGTGTTTTGTGAAGGGGTGAATGTGTTTTGTGGTGATGTGGTGAATGTGTTTTGTGGTGACGTGGTGAATGTGTTTTGTGGTGATGTGGTGAATGTGTTTTGTGAAGGGGTGAATGTGTTTTGTGGTGATGTGGTGAAGGTGTTTTGTGATGTGGTGAAGGTGTTTTGTGATGTGGTGAATGTGTTTTGTGATGTGGTGAATGTGTTTTGTGATGTGGTGAAGGTGTTTTGTGGTGATGTGGTGAATGTGTTTTGTGATGTGGTGAATGTGTTTTGTGGTGATGTGGTGAAGGTGTTTTGTGGTGATGTGGTGAAGGTGTTTTGTGGTGATGTGGTGAAGGTGTTTTGTGATGTGGTGAATGTGTTTTGTGGTGATGTGGTGAAGGTGTTTTGTGGTGATGTGGTGAATGTGTTTTGTGGTGACGTGGTGAAGGTGTTTTGTGATGTGGTGAATGTGTTTTGTGGTGACGTGGTGAATGCCTGGAGTGACTCGGATGTTTGATTCTTTCTTTAGCCTCGTCAGCAGCTGTCGGGTTATTCTCAGAAAGACCGTGTGACCGAACTGAGTCTGTCGGCACCAAAGCTCCAAATGTGCAGGTTTTAGTCCTGGTTTAGACCTGATATAGTCCTGGTTTAGACCTGATATAGTCCTGGTTTAGACCTGATATAGTCCTGGTTTAGACCTGATATAGTCCTGGTTTAGACCTGATATAGTCCTGGTTTAGACCTAGGTTTTTGGCCTGGTTTAGATCTGATATAGTCCTGGTTTAGACCTGATATAGTCCTGGTTTAGACCTGATATAGTCCTGGTTTAGACCTGATATAGTCCTGGTTTAGACCTGATATAGTCCTGGTTTAGACCTAGGTTTTTGGCCTGGTTTAGATCTGATATAGTCCTGGTTTAGACCTGATATAGTCCTGGTTTAGACCTGATATAGTCCTGGTTTAGACCTGATATAGTCCTGGTTTAGACCTGATATAGTCCTGGTTTAGACCTGATATAGTCCTGGTTTAGACCTGATATAGTCCTGGTTTAGACCTAGGTTTTTGGCCTGGTTTAGATCTGATATAGTCCTGGTTTAGACCTGATATAGTCCTGGTTTAGACCTGATATAGTCCTGGTTTAGACCTGATATAGTCCTGGTTTAGACCTGATATAGTCCTGGTTTAGACCTAGTTTTTAGTCCTGGTTTAGACCTAGTTTTTAGTCCTGGTTTAGACCTGAAATAGTCCTGGTTTAGTCCTAGTTTTTAGTCCTGGTTTAGTCCTGAAATAGTCCTGGTTTAGACCTGATATAGTCCTGGTTTAGACCTGATATAGTCCTGGTTTAGTTCTGGTTCAGTCCTGGTTTAGACCTGAAAGAGTCCTGGCTTAGTCTTAGTTTTTAGTCCTGGTTTAGTCCTGGTTTAGACCTGGTTTGGACCTGGGTTAGTCCCGGTTTAGTTCTGACTTAGACCTGGTTCAGTCCTGATTTAGTCCTGGTTTGGACCTGGTTTAGACCTGGATTAGACCTGGTTCAGTCCTGATATAGTCCTGGTTTAGTTCTGGTTCAGTCCTGGTTTAGACCTGAAAGAGTCCTGGCTTAGTCTTAGTTTTTAGTCCTGGTTTAGTCCTGGTTTAGACCTGGTTTGGACCTGGGTTAGTCCCGGTTTAGTTCTGACTTAGACCTGGTTCAGTCCTGATTTAGTCCTGGTTTGGACCTGGTTTAGACCTGGATTAGACCTGGTTCAGTCCTGAAATAGTCCTGGTTTAGTTCTGGTTCAGTCCTGGTTTAGACCTGAAAGAGTCCTGGTTTAGTCTTAGTTTAGTCCTGGTTTAGATCTTTAAACACGTGTTCACTTTGGCATTTGACAGATTGAGACGTCGAACTTTTCTTCGATTGTTTTTCTCCGATTGTTTTTCTTCTTGTTCTTTTCTAGTTCCCTCGTCCTGAATCCTGTGGCTCCGTTCAGCCGGTGCCGTTTACAGTGCGTTCGAATAAATAAAGTGTGAGACAGAAAATGGTGCGGAGGAAAAGCCGGATTCTTTATTCTCCCGTTGGTGTTTCCTTCACTCTTCAACATTCACAATCACAAACACAAACACAAACACACTGAACTTTGGCTTCTCCACCTGAGCTCGTGTCTCATATTAAAGCTCAGACGTGATTCGACTGCACAAAGACGACAAAAGCAGCGAGTTTAAAATAAACATTTGAAAACACAAAGATAAAAATGTGCAAATGTGACACAAACATTTAAGAGGAGAAAAGAAGAGAAAAGTCCAAGTGAATCAGGGCGACACCGGAAACTTCTGACCACGTTACAAACTCTGGACGACTGACTGGACACGTTTTACCCACAGGAAGAACAGAGCAGCTGGACTAGAGACTGTGAGGTTTAGTCCTGGTTTAGACCTGGTTTAGACCTGGTTTAGACCTGAAATAATCCTGGTTTAGTCCTGGTTTAGACCTGGTTTAGTCCTGGTTTAGACCTGGTTTAGACCTGAAATAATCCTGGTTTAGTCCTGGTTTAGTCCTGGTTTAGACCTGGTTTAGACCTGAAATAGTCCTGGTTTGGACCTGGTTTGGACCTGGTTTTTAGACTATAAATAGACCTGGCTTAGACCCGGTTTAGCCCTGAAAAAATCCTGGTTTAGTTCTGATTTAGACCTGGTTTAGACCTGAAATAGTCCTGGTTTAGTCTTAGTTTAGTCCTGGTTCAGCCCTGGTTCAGCCCTGGTTCAGCCCTGGTTTAGTCCTGGTTCAGCCCTGGTTTAGTCCTGGTTTAGTCCTGATTGGAGTGTTTGTTTACCCGTCGCTATGGCGTTGCTATGGCGTTGCTATGGCGTTGTCATGGCTGCAGAGCAGTGATACAGAGCAGTGATTCGGTCGCTGCCGGAGCTTCTTGTGGTTCGTTTGAACTTTCGTCCGTTTTGACTCCGAAAACGGAGTTAAACCCGGACCTGGATCCAGTCACTTTGTCTCTTGTGTAAAAGTCGTTAATGTTGCGTGTTTCTGTGTGGCGACAGAATGAAATAAAAGGCGTTGAAAACCCCCGTGCGGGTGTGGGGTCAGGAGCAGCTGTACTGCAGCGGGGGGAGGCGGGTGTGGGGTCAGGAGCAGCTGTACTGCAGCGGGGGGAGGCTGGTGTGGGGTCAGGAGCAGCTGTACTGCAGCGGGGGGAGGCGGGTGTGGGGTCAGGAGCAGCTGTACTGCAGCGGGGGGAGGCGGGTGTGGGGTCAGGAGCAGCTGTACTGCAGCGGGGGGAGGCGGGTGTGGGGTCAGGAGCAGCTGTACTGCAGCGGGGGGAGGCGGGAGAGGGGTCAGGAGCAGCTGTACTGCAGTGGGGAGGCGGGTGTGGGGTCAGGAGCAGCTGTACTGCAGTGGGGGGAGGCGGGTGTGGGGTCAGGAGCAGCTGTACTGCAGCGGGGGGAGGCGGGTGTGGGGTCAGGAGCAGCTGTACTGCAGCGGGGGGAGGCGGGTGTGGGGACAGGTTCAGCTGTACTGCAGCCGGGGAGGCGGTGTGGGGTCAGGAGCAGCTGTACTGCAGCGGGGGGAGGCGGGTGTGGGGTCAGGAGCAGCTGTACTGCAGCGGGGGGAGGCGGGTGTGGGGTCAGGAGCAGCTGTACTGCAGCGGGGGGAGGCGGGTGTGGGGTCAGGAGCAGCTGTGCTGCAGCGGGGGGAGGCTGGTGTGGGGTCAGGAGCAGCTGTACTGCAGTGGGGGGAGGCTGGTGTGGGCTCAGGAGCAGCTGTACTGCAGCGGGGGGAGGCGGGTGTGGGGTCAGGAGCAGCTGTACTGCAGCGGGGGGAGGCGGGTGTGGGGTCAGGAGCAGCTGTGCTGCAGCGGGGGGAGGCTGGTGTGGGGTCAGGAGCAGCTGTACTGCAGTGGGGGGAGGCTGGTGTGGGCTCAGGAGCAGCTGTACTGCAGCGGGGGGAGGCGGGTGTGGGCTCAGGAGCAGCTGTACTGCAGCGGGGGGAGGCTGGACGGGCTCAGGAGCAGCTGTACTGCAGCGGGGGGAGGCTGGACGGGCTCAGGTCGCGCAGGATTTGGGTCAGACTGGAGATCTTCTCCTCCAGGAGGTAGTTCTTCTTCTCGGAGATCTTGTGCCGCTGCTCCGTCACCTCCAGAGCTTTGAGCAGCTCGTCATTCTCCAGGTACAGGTCTTTGATCAGGACGTCGGCTTTACCGTTTTTATGACGCTGAAAGAGAAAAGACTCGGGTCAGGCACAAAAATGGGAGAAATGAAGAACGAGGAGCTCCAAGAAATGACCTGCGTGAAGCCGCCCCATCTACTGCTGCGGCTGTTGACTATTACAGTAATCGACTATTACAGTAATCGAC
This sequence comes from Odontamblyopus lacepedii, assembly GCA_034769755.1. NCBI lineage: Eukaryota > Metazoa > Chordata > Actinopteri > Gobiiformes > Gobiidae > Odontamblyopus > Odontamblyopus lacepedii. Next base: position 1,451,239 of record CM068364.1, on the reverse strand, counting down.
TATTACAGTAATCGATTATTCTGTTTGAATAATGGAGTAATCGTTTGTTATTGTCGCGTCTCCTTTGCACAGGTTAAGTCCACTCCAGCTGCACTGACAGATCCACGTGTTCTGGACATGAAAAACAGAATTATCTCTGGGCTCAGGTCGACTCACCTGCAGTTTCTGTTCCACTTGATGTAATGTTCGGTTCTGTTTACATGTTGGAGCATCAGTGTGGAGAAGGAGACTTTTAAAATGTTCCCTACAGATTACAGATTACAGACCCCAAAATGTAGTTTGTAACGTAATCCATTAAATTACTTAAAGTGAGTAATGTAATCTGATTACTTTGGATTACTTGATATTGTCATGATTTTTAAAACTACATAAATGTAGCAGCCAACTCCTGCAAATTCTGGTTTGGGTTTAGACCTGGATTAGATCTGGATTAGACCTGGTTTTGTGCTTCGTTTGTGCTGCAGAAAGTTTCATTTGTGTGATTCTGGTTCTTCAGATATTCACAGTTTTATTTTGGTCGATGACGTCGTCCAGAACCTCAGAATGTGAAACAGCCTCAAAACAGGAAGAAAATGATGTCAAACGTTTGTATTTGGTTTGTGCTGTTTTGTGCTGTGACAGTTTCATTTGTGTGAGTTTATTTATAAAATTATTAATTATTATTTATGTGGTAATTACAGTACGTCATTTCTGCGCAGCTGACGGAGACAAACTCCACAGAACTAGAGAAGAGAAAGCTTGACCTGAGGCTGAGAAAGCGACCTGAGGCTGAGGAAAAGTCTGAGTTCTTATAAAATGTGAATCAAAAGCAAAAGACTAAAGACTGAAACAGACTTTTCCTCAGCCTCAGGTCGTTTCTCTTCTCTAGTTTTGTGGAGTTTGTCTCCGTCAGCTGAGCAGAAATGACGTCCTGTAATTACCACAGAAATAATAATGAAGAATTTTAGAAATAAACTCACACAAATGAAACTGTCACAGCACAAAACAGCACAAACCAAATACAAACGTTTGACATCATTTTCTTCCTGTTTTGAGGCTGTTTCACATTCTGAGGTTCTGGACGACGTCATCGACCAAAATAAAACTGTGAATATCTGAAGAACCAGAATCACACAAACGACTGACTCAGTTTGTGTCGGTTTGAGTTTGAGGCGACTTCAGCAGGTCAAGAAATGTATTAAATGTAGAGAAAATTTTATTTGATTTTTCGTTTTTTTGTTATTTTCTTTTAGATCTGAAATTAGGGCGTTAAAGGTACTGATTATTCTTTAATATCAGGTTAATTTGGTGCTCAGGAGCCGTTTGTGAAGAAAAGTAAAAAATATGTTGAGAATTACAGGAAGCAGAGTTCGAATGGGCGACTTCTGACCATTTTCTGTCTAATTTATACTTACAAAACACATATTCTGATATTTTAAACATGATGTCAACAGAATAAAGGTGTTTTCTTATATTTTTATGTGTCAGATAAAACTTTCTGTGGACATGAGGGGAGTTTTGGCCGACTGCATCATGGCTCCTGGGTAAAAATGCCCCAAACTGAAATGTGTAAAGTCTTAGCCTGACTTTTTACCAAATTAAACAACAAATACACAACAAATATGGCGGAGCTTCTTTGTCCAAACCTGGTCTTTGAGCTGAGCCACTTTCTCCTTGAGCAGAAGTTTGACGTTGTGCAGAGACGTCTCGATCTCCCTCATCCTCTGCTCCATCGCCCGCATCGTCCTCCCGCGGTCCTGCTGAAACACAAAGCAAATTAATCACGACCGAAATCACGACTGAAATCACGACCGAAATCACAAACTAAATCACAAGCAAATCACAACTAAATCACAAACAAATGACAACTAAATCACAACTAAATCACAACTAAATCACAACTAAATCACAACTAAATCACAACTAAATCACAAACAAATCACAACTAAATCACAAACAAATGACAACTAAATCACAACTAAATCACAAACAAATCACAACTAAATCACAAACAAATCACAACTAAATCACAACTAAATCACAACTAAATCACAACTAAATCACAAACTAAATCACAAACTAAATCACAAACAAATCACAACTAAATCACAAACTAAATCACAAACAAATCACAAACAAATCACAACTAAATCACAAACTAAATCACAACTAAATCACAAACTAAATCACAAACTAAATCACAACTAAATCACAAACTAAATCACAAACAAATCACAAACTAAATCACAAACAAATCACAACTAAATCACAAAACAAATCACACATGAAATCACAAACAAATCACAACTAAATCACAAACTAAATCACAAACAAATCACAAACAAATCACAAACTAAATCACAAACTAAATCACAAACAAATCACAACTAAATCACAAACTAAATCACAAACAAATCACAACTAAATCACAAACTAAATCACAAACAAATCACAAACTAAATCACAACTAAATCACAACTAAATCACAAACTAAATCACAAACAAATCAAACAAATCACAAAGTAAATCACAAACAAATCACAAACTAAATCACAAACAAATCACAAACTAAATCACAAACTAAATCACACATAAAATCACAAGCTAAATCACAAGCTAAATCACAAGCTAAATCACAAACAAATCACAAACTAAATCAGAAATTAAATCACAAACTAAATCACAAAACAAATCACACATGAAATCACAAACAAATCACAACTAAATCACAAACTAAATCACAAACAAATCGCAAACTAAATCAGAAATTAAATCACAAACTAAAGACTAAATCACAAACAAATCAGAACTAAATCACAAAGTAAATCACAAACAAATCACAACTAAATCACAAACTAAATCACAAACAAATCGCAAACTAAATCAGAAATTAAATCACAAACTAAAGACTAAATCACAAACAAATCAGAACTAAATCACAAAGTAAATCACAAACAAATCACAAAGTAAATCACAAACAAATCACAAACTAAATCACAAAACAAATCACACATGAAATCACAAACAAATCACAACTAAATCACAAACTAAATCACAAACAAATCACAAACTAAATCACAAAACAAATCACAAACTAAATCACAAAACAAATCACACATGAAATCACAAACAAATCACAACTAAATCACAAACTAAATCACAAACAAATCGCAAACTAAATCAGAAATTAAATCACAAACTAAAGACTAAATCACAAACAAATCAGAACTAAATCACAAAGTAAATCACAAACAAATCACAAAGTAAATCACAAACAAATCACAAACTAAATCAGAAATTAAATCACAAACTAAAGACTAAATCACAGGCAAAAAATACGTAACCTTCAAGCAAAGATTGGGTGGGACCTGGAAGGGTCTATTCAGGTCTAAACCAGGTCTATTCAGGTCTAAACCAGGTCTATTTCAGGTCTAAACCAGGTCTATTTCAGGTCTAAACCAGGTCTATTTCAGGTCTAAACCAGGTCTATTTCAGGTCTAAACCAGGTCTATTTCAGGTCTAAACCAGGTCTATTTCAGGTCTAAACCAGGTCTATTTCAGGTCTAAACCAGGTCTATTTCAGGTCTAAACCAGGTCTATTTCAGGTCTAAACCAGGTCTATTTCTAAAGCCTCCTGTAACTGCATAAATGTAAAGTAGATCTGTTTAAAGTCACACTGTGGAACATTCCAGGCAGACCAGTGACGTCTCCATGGAAACGAGCAGGTGACGGACCCTGTGGCTTTAAACTGTCTGATTGAAAAATGCTTCTAGATAAAATGTGTTTGAGCTGAAAAAATACGTACGACAGCAAAAAAATGATACAAATATTTAGGAGTTTTATTTATTAATTGTGGCATTTTCTCTTGTACAAGAATCATTTAAAATTTTTAAAAATCTACTGAAAAAAAAGACAAAGATGCGTATTATTTCCAGCTTTATTTATTCAGTGCGTTTCTACGACAACGAAAGGATCCATGACGACTACAAATAAATAAAAATTAAATAAAATATAAAAATATGATGCGTCTCTGCTACAAAAATAATCTTAATTTAAAGCATAAATAAAACAAACATGGTTCTATTCAAATAAATAGGAAATAAATATGAACTAGATGGACAAACAAAAGGAGGTCAAATCTGTTCAAGGCAAAAACAGCGAAATCTGAGACGTTTAAGAGGAAAAACTGAAGCATCGAAACAAAAGACGACAACAAACACAGAGACATTCAAACGTGAAAGAATCGAACAGATTCACAAAGTCTTGAAAAATTCTCAAAAAATGAAAAATCATTTCTCGATTGTTGATACATTTTGAAGCTAAATGTTCTGCACAGTTTCACCTTCACAGTAAAAACACCCTGTTCTGTTCTACGACGCGATAAAAACACGACAGATTCATGACAAAAAACAACTTCAACGATATAAAAGTGACTTTAAACGTGGCGAGTCCAAAGTGTTTAACTGTGCATCACTTTGGAGAATTAGGTCCAGAAAATAAAGAATAGAAAACGCACTTGGACATAACAACAATTCAAATATTATCGTTTTATTATTATTATTATTTTTCTATTATTTAAAATCTGCTGTTCTAAACTGCAAAACTATTATAGAAAAACTCATGTTAAATGCACCGGGATTTGAGCCAAACCTCCTGAGGTTTGGTCTGTGCAGGTTTTAGGCGGACGGTGAAGTCACAAAACTCTCCCTGGAGCTGGGACTTGAACCCGGAACCTTCTGGTGAAGTGGTAAGAGCTTTAACTCCTGCACCACGATCACATTTAAGAGCAACAACGATTCTGTTTCCACAGAGCACGAGCTCCAGTGCAGAAGATCAGATCACTGCAGCTTCATTGCAGTGTTTTCAACGTTGTCGGGGATTTTTCGGTTTAAATGTTTTACCGCCGTTAAACGATCTGATCCGATACAAAAACACAGTTCGTCTCAAGTTACTCGAGTTTCTCAAGTTTAAATTTTGAGAATTTTAACTAAATTTCTCTCACATCCCACTGGGAAAAACTGAGGCTCCAAAACAGAAGCACGAGGTTCACATTTGGGCCTTTTTAAACCAAAGTCCGGCTTTTCTCCATGGAGACGTTATCGCTTCGTCTAAAGTGTCCCACAGTGCGGCATTAAAACTTTATCTCCACGGAGACCAACCCAGATCGAGTCCCGGATCAGATCTGTGGAGAGGCAACTTCACTCACAGTCAGAACGTCTGTTTTTTGAGGGATTTTTAAGCTCCATCTATTTCGGGTCTAAACCAGGTCTAAACCAGGTCTAAACCAGGTCTAAACCAGGTCTAAACCAGGTCTAAACCAGGACTAAACCAGGCCTAAACCAGGTCTAAACCAGGTCTAAACCAGGTCTAAACCAGGCCTAAACCAGGTCTAAACCAGGCCTAAACCAGGTCTAAACCAGGTCTAAACCAGGTCTAAACCAGGACTAAACCAGGCCTAAACCAGGCCTAAACCAGGACTAAACCAGGCCTAAACCAGGTCTAAACCAGGCCTAAACCAGGTCTAAACCAGGCCTAAACCAGGTCTAAACCAGGCCTAAACCAGGCCTAAACCAGGTCTAAACCAGGTCTAAACCAGGTCTAAACCAGGCCTAAACCAGGCCTAAACCAGGTCTAAACCAGGCCTAAACCAGGTCTAAACCAGGCCTAAACCAGGTCTAAACCAGGCCTAAACCAGGACTAAACCAGGCCTAAACCAGGCCTAAACCAGGACTAAACCAGGCCTAAACCAGGTCTAAACCAGGCCTAAACCAGGTCTAAACCAGGCCTAAACCAGGTCTAAACCAGGCCTAAACCAGGACTAAACCAGGCCTAAACCAGGTCTAAACCAGGCCTAAACCAGGTCTAAACCAGGCCTAAACCAGGTCTAAACCAGGCCTAAACCAGGCCTAAACCAGGTCTAAACCAGGTCTAAACCAGGTCTAAACCAGGCCTAAACCAGGCCTAAACCAGGTCTAAACCAGGCCTAAACCAGGTCTAAACCAGGCCTAAACCAGGTCTAAACCAGGTCTAAACCAGGCCTAAACCAGGTCTAAACCAGGCCTAAACCAGGTCTAAACCAGGCCTAAACCAGGCCTAAACCAGGTCTAAACCAGGACTATTTCTAAAACCACCTGTGATTGAATAAATGTAAAGCTGATCTGTTTAAAGTCACTGTGGAACATTCCAGACAGAGCAGTAACGTCTCCATGGAAACGAGCAGGCGATGTACCCTCCACGAGAAAAGTGACACAGCTTTAGTCCTGCTTCATTTTGTCTAGTTTACATTTACAGTTGGACGATTTGCGCGAGGAAAATTCAACAGGAAATTAAAATCCGTAAAAAAAACAGCTCAAGAAAATCTAAACTTCTCAAATTAAAGATGCAGTGTGGAACTTCTCTGGAGGAGGAAGTCCAGAATGTCGCCTACCGAAGCTTTAATTTGAGAATACACCGTGAATCCAGACTGTGTTTTCACGTAAAACTTTAAAAACTTAAAAACAATTAGTTAATAAAAAACGCACCGAAACGCGTCACACGTTTCTCAAATCAAAGTCAAACAGCGGAATGAGTTTAAAATGTGAGTAAATCGAGTCCAAATGTGGTCAATCCGGGTCAAACGTCCAAATGTGGTAAATCCGGGTCAAACGTGCGGAGTCGTGGCGGTTTTAAGAGTGGTCGTGTCAGTTTCTCTGCAGTTTCTCTGGAGTCGCAGGTTTGAGTGGAGCAGAAAAAGGTTTGGAGGAGTTAGTGAAGCAGGAGGTTAGAATCTGCCGGCCACAGCCCCGAGGTGATGAGGCGCCCCCTGGAGACACAAGAGAGAACTTCACCACCGACACACACACACCGACGCACACACACCGCAGAATCACACTACACACCACAGGGAAACGCCGAGACACTTTTAACACCGACAAGTGTCATTTACACGGCAACAGAACGGCCCCAGGGTCCAGGACAGTCCCCGTTTGGACCCCTGTCCCCGCAGATTTATACAAAACCAGAGATTTGGACCAGTTTATACAAGAAATGTCCTGGTTTAGAAGAAATGTCCTGGTTTAGTCCTGGTTTAGTCCTGGTTTAGTCCTGGTTCAGTCCTGGTTCAGTCCTGGTTCAGTCCTGGTTCAGTCCTGGTTCAGTCCTCGTTTAGTCCTCGTTTAGTCCTCGTTCAGTCCTGGGTTTAGTCCTGGTTTAGTCCTGGTTTAGTCCTTGTTTAGTCCTCGTTCAGTCCTGGTTTAGACCTGATTTAGACCTGGTTTAGTCCTGGTTTAGTCCTGGTTTAGACCTGGTTTAGTTCTGGATTAGACCTGGTTTAGTCCTGGTTTAGTCCTGGTTTAGTCCTGGTTTAGTCCTGGTTTAGACCTGGTTTAGACCTGGTTTAGACCTGGTTTGGACCTGGTTTAGTTCTGGTTTAGACCTGGTTTAGACCTGGTTTAGTCCTGGTTTAGACCTGGTTTAGACCTGGTTTAGTCCTGGTTTAGTCCTGGTTTAGACCTGGTTTAGACCTGGTTTGGACCTGGTTTAGACCTGGTTTAGACCTGGTTTAGTCCTGGTTTAGACCTGGTTTAGTCCTGGTTTAGTCCTGGTTTAGTCCTGGTTTAGACCTGGTTTAGACCTGGTTTAGTCCTGGTTTAGGCCTGGTTTAGTCCTGGTTTAGTCCTGGTTCAGTCCTGGTTCAGTCCTGGTTCAGTCCTGGTTCAGGCCTGGTTTAGTCCTGGTTTAGACCTGGTTTAGTCCTGGTTTAGACCTGGTTTAGTTCTGGTTTAGACCTGGTTTAGTCCTGGTTTAGTCCTGGTTTAGACCTGGTTTAGACCTGGTTTAGTCCTGGTTTAGTCCTGGTTCAGTCCCGGTTCAGTCCCGGTTCAGTCCTGGTTCAGGCCTGGTTCAGGCCTGGTTTAGGCCTGGTTTAGCCTTGGTTTAGACCTGGTTTAGTTCTGGTTTAGACCTGGTTTAGTCCTGGTTTAGACCTGGTTTAGTTCTGGTTTAGACCTGGTTAGTCCTGGTTTAGTCCTGGTTTAGTCCTGGTTTAGACCTGGTTTAGACCTAATTTGGACCTGGTTTAGTCCTGGTTTAGACCTGGTTTAGTCCTGGTTTAGTCCTGGTTTAGACCTGGTTTAGTTCTGGTTTAGACCTGGTTTAGTCCTGGTTTAGTCCTGGTTTAGTCCTGGTTTAGACCTGGTTTAGACCTGGTTTGGACCTGGTTTAGTTCTGGTTTAGACCTGGTTTAGACCTGGTTTAGTCCTGGTTTAGACCTGGTTTAGTTCTGGTTTAGACCTGGTTTAGACCTGGTTTAGTCCTGGTTTAGACCTGGTTTAGTCCTGGTTTAGTCCTGGTTTAGTCCTGGTTTAGACCTGGTTTAGACCTGGTTTAGACCTGGTTTGGACCTGGTTTAGACCTGGTTTAGTCCTGGTTTAGACCTGGTTTAGTCCTGGTTTAGACCTGGTTTAGTCCTGGTTTAGTCCTGGTTTAGTGCTGGTTTAGTCCTGGTTTAGTCCTGGTTCAGTCCTGGTTCAGTCCTGGTTTAGTCCTGGTTAATGCTGGTTTAGTCCTGGTTTAGTCCTGGTTTAGTCCTGGTTCAGTCCTGGTTTAGACCTGGTTTAGTCCTGGTTTAGTGCTGGTTTAGTGCTGGTTTAGTCCTGGTTCAGTCCTGGTTCAGTCCTGGTTTAGACCTGGTTTAGTCCTGGTTTAGTGCTGGTTTAGTGCTGGTTCAGTCCTGGTTCAGTCCTGGTTCAGTCCTGGTTTAGTCCTGGTTTAGTCCTGGTTTAGTCCTGGTTTAGTCCTGGTTCAGTCCTGGTTTAGACCTGGTTTAGACCTGGTTTAGACCTGGTTTGGACCTGGTTTAGTTCTGGTTTAGACCTGGTTTAGACCTGGTTTAGTCCTGGTTTAGACCTGGTTTAGTTCTGGTTTAGACCTGGTTTAGTCCTGGTTTAGACCTGGTTTAGTCCTGGTTTAGTCCTGGTTTAGTCCTGGTTTAGACCTGGTTTAGACCTGGTTTAGACCATGTTTGGACCTGGTTTAGACCTGGTTTAGTCCTGGTTTAGACCTGGTTTAGTCCTGGTTTAGACCTGGTTTAGTCCTGGTTTAGTGCTGGTTTAGTCCTGGTTTAGTCCTGGTTTAGTCCTGGTTCAGTCCTGGTTCAGTCCTGGTTCAGTCCTGGTTTAGTCCTGGTTAATGCTGGTTTAGTCCTGGTTTAGTCCTGGTTTAGACCTGGTTTAGTGCTGGTTTAGTCCTGGTTCAGTCCTGGTTCAGTCCTGGTTTAGACCTGGTTTAGTCCTGGTTTAGTGCTGGTTTAGTGCTGGTTTAGTCCTGGTTTAGTCCTGGTTTAGTCCTGGTTTAGTGCTGGTTCAGTCCTGGTTTAGACCTGGTTTAGTCCTGGTTTAGTGCTGGTTTAGTCCTGGTTTAGTCCTGGTTCAGTCCTGGTTTAGACCTGGTTTAGTGCTGGTTTAGTGCTGGTTTAGTCCTGGTTTAGTGCTGGTTTAGTGCTGGTTTAATCCTGGTTTAGTGCTGGTTTAGTCCTGGTTTAGTCCTGGTTCAGTCCTGGTTTAGTCCTGGTTAATGCTGGTTTAGTCCTGGTTTAGTCCTGGTTTAGTCCTGGTTTAGTCCTGGTTTAGTGCTGGTTTAGTGCTGGTTTAGTCCTGGTTCAGTCCTGGTTCAGTCCTGGTTCAGTCCTGGTTTAGTGCTGGTTTAGTCCTGGTTCAGTGCTGGTTTAGTGCTGGTTTAGTGCTGGTTTAGTCCTGGTTCAGTCCTGGTTCAGTCCTGGTTTAGTCCTGGTTTAGTGCTGGTTTAGTCCTGGTTTAGTGCTGGTTTAGTCCTGGTTCAGTCCTGGTTTAGTGCTGGTTTAGTGCTGGTTTAGTGCTGGTTTAGTCCTGGTTCAGTCCTGGTTCAGTCCTGGTTTAGTCCTGGTTTAGTCCTGGTTTAGTCCTGGTTTAGTGCTGGTTTAGTCCTGGTTTAGTCCTGGTTTAGTCCTGGTTTAGTCCTGGTTCAGTCCTGGTTCAGTCCTGGTTCAGTCCTGGTTTAGTCCTGGTTAATGCTGGTTTAGTCCTGGTTTAGTCCTGGTTTAGTCCTGGTTCAGTCCTGGTTTAGTCCTGGTTTAGTGCTGGTTTAGTCCTGGTTCAGTCCTGGTTCAGTCCTGGTTTAGACCTGGTTTAGTCCTGGTTTAGTGCTGGTTTAGTGCTGGTTTAGTCCTGGTTTAGTCCTGGTTTAGTGCTGGTTCAGTCCTGGTTTAGACCTGGTTTAGTCCTGGTTTACTGCTGGTTTAGTGCTGGTTTAGTCCTGGTTTAGACCTGGTTTAGTGCTGGTTTAGTGCTGGTTTAGTCCTGGTTTAGTCCTGGTTTAGTGCTGGTTTAGTGCTGGTTTAGTCCTGGTTTAGTCCTGGTTTAGACCTGGTTTAGTCCTGGTTTAGTGCTGGTTTAGTCCTGGTTTAGTCCTGGTTCAGTCCTGGTTTAGACCTGGTTTAGTGCTGGTTTAGTGCTGGTTTAGTCCTGGTTTAGTCCTGGTTTAGTGCTGGTTTAGTGCTGGTTTAGTCCTGGTTCAGTCCTGGTTTAGACCTGGTTTAGTGCTGGTTTAGTGCTGGTTTAGTCCTGGTTTAGTCCTGGTTTAGTCCTGGTTCAGTCCTGGTTTAGTCCTGGTTAATGCTGGTTTAGTCCTGGTTTAGTCCTGGTTTAGTCCTGGTTTAGTGCTGGTTTAGTGCTGGTTTAGTCCTGGTTTAGTCCTGGTTCAGTCCTGGTGTAGTGCTGGTTTAGTGCTGGTTTAGTCCTGGTTTAGTCCTGGTTTAGTGCTGGTTTAGTCCTGGTTTAGTGCTGGTTTAGTCCTGGTTTAGTCCTGGTTTAGTCCTGGTTTAGTCCTGGTGTAGTGCTGGTTTAGTGCTGGTTTAGTCCTGGTTTAGTCCTGGTTCAGTCCTGGTGTAGTGCTGGTTTAGTGCTGGTTTAGTCCTGGTTTAGTCCTGGTTTAGTCCTGGTTTAGTCCTGGTGTAGTGCTGGTTTAGTGCTGGTTTAGTCCTGCTTTAGACCTGGTTTAGTCCTGGTTTAGTGCTGGTTTAGTGCTGGTTTAGTCCTGGTTTAGTCCTGGTTTAGTCCTGGTTTAGTGCTGGTTCAATCCTGGTTTAGACCTGGTTTAGTCCTGGTTTACTGCTGGTTTAGTGCTGGTTTAGTCCTGGTTTAGTCCTGGTTCAGTCCTGGTTTAGACCTGGTTTAGTGCTGGTTTAGTGCTGGTTTAGTCCTGGTTTAGTCCTGGTTTAGACCTGGTTTAGTCCTGGTTTAGTGCTGGTTTAGTCCTGGTTTAGTCCTGGTTCAGTCCTGGTTTAGACCTGGTTTAGTGCTGGTTTAGTGCTGGTTTAGTCCTGGTTTAGTGCTGGTTTAGTGCTGGTTTAGTCCTGGTTTAGACCTGGTTTAGTGCTGGTTTAGTGCTGGTTTAGTCCTGGTTTAGTCCTGGTTTAGTCCTGGTTTAGTGCTGGTTTAGTGCTGGTTTAGTCCTGGTTTAGTCCTGGTTCAGTCCTGGTGTAGTGCTGGTTTAGTGCTGGTTTAGTCCTGGTTTAGTCCTGGTTTAGTGCTGGTTTAGTGCTGGTTTAGTGCTGGTTTAGTCCTGGTTTAGTCCTGGTTCAGTCCTGGTTTAGTGCTGGTTTAGTCCTGGTTTAGTCCTGGTTCAGTCCTGGTTTAGTGCTGGTTCAGTCCTGGTTTAGTGCTGGTTTAGTCCTGGTTTAGTGCTGGTTTAGTCCTGGTTCAGTCCTGGTTTAGTCCTGGTTTAGTCCTGGTTTAGACCTGGTTTAGTCCTGGTTTAGTGCTGGTTTAGTGCTGGTTTAGTCCTGGTTTAGTGCTGGTTCAGTCCTGGTTTAGTCCTGGTTCAGTCCTGGTTTAGTCCTGGTTTAGTGCTGGTTTAGTCCTGGTTCAGTCCTGGTTTAGTCCTGGTTTAGTCCTGGTTTAGTCCTCAAACACTTCCTTCTGTTTCTGCTCAAAACCACTGAAATAATCACATAAAAATCTGCCGTAAACAGGCAGAATTCTGTTCACGGCTCAGTGACGTTTTGCAGTTTTCAAAAGCTCAAAAAATGAAAATATAACGATGTAAAAATGTGGATTTTCTCGTTTATTTAAGTGTCGATTTGATCATTTCATAAAAGCTTCTGGAAATTTGATTAAAAACATTTTTCTGTATTTAAAGCCTCAGGACGTTTAAAAATGTCCTTCGCTGAAACGGATTCGTTAAAATTTACTTAAATTTATATAATTATATTATTTAAAATGATGAAAAACAAACTGAGATCTACGTCATTATTATTATTTTTCTCTTAAAGTTTTGAAGAATTTCACAATTTGCCCAAATACGGCGTCAACGCTTCACTCTGGTCGTATATAAGTATATATAAGTATATATAAGTGTATATAAGTATATATAAGTGTATATAAGTATATATAAGTATATATAAGTATATATAAGTATATATAAGTATATATAAGTATATATAAGTGTATATAAGTATATATAAGTATATATAAGTATATATAAGTATAGAAGCACTTTCCCTCAGTACATTTAAGTTCTGATGTACAAATATAATTTTTTATGTCAAAACAAACTTTTCTCTGTAATCTCTGTGTTTTACTGAATGATGCTGAAGTATTTTCTTTTGTATATTTATTATATTTAATCTATTCATTGTCCAGTTGCTCAAACCTAATTTCCTTTATTTATGTGATTATTTTACATTTACAATAAAAATATGAGGTTAATATCGTAGCAAATGTAGTTAAATAATAAATGCAGATAGTTTTGAGTTAAAACGTCTCTGAGGGAGAAATAATGTGATCACAAATCTGAGGTGTTTTCTGTGTTTTCTGTGACTCCAGGATCTGCAGCAGAAAAACCCTGTTCACCCTGTGGAGGTTTACACAGGGTGAACAGCAGGGGGCGCCGTACGTTCACGGCTGTGAAGGTTTAAACAGGGTGAGGGGGCGAACAGCAGGGGGTGAACAGCAGGGGGCGCCGTACGTCAGAGTTTTACCTGCTCGGGCTCCTCCCTGAGCTGAGGCCCCCGGGACGTTCTGCGAGGAGACGGAGGAAGAGGAGACGGAGGAAGAAGCCCGACGAGCTGCGCCTGGAACGACTGAAGACACAAACAGAAGCAGGTGAAGCAGGGGCCTCAAACTCAGTTTACCTGGGGGCCGCTGGAGGCAGAGTCTGGGTGAGGGTGGGCCGCATAAGGGATTCCACACAAAAAAGTTTAAAAAAAGTCCTCAAATGTCATTAACAGTTTTAATGATTTCTTCTGAACATGAATGGAACATTGAGTGAAGATCATGACCGGTTCTTCTGAACATGGTTCTCCTGCTCCTCCTGCCAGAGCCTCACTAACCCTGGAGCTTCGACTGCTGCAATATTCTCTTCAGTTACTTTCTTGAAGAAATCCTGTTGCCTCAGTAGACCTGCTTTCAGACTGGTGACCCTCTTGGCTCATCCCCCTGGTGTTCTGCACATTCCTCAGCATGTTTAGTTGAATAATGGCGTTTAACGTTGTTCTTTGTGCACTGCAAATTTCTCTGTGCAATAAGACATGTGGAGATGCCCCTGTGCGCAACAAAGAAATACTGCGTCTCCCACTTTTCTTGAAACTGTCTGTGCTCGTCACCAACCTTTCTCTTCCCTGCAGCTTTGAGGAAGACATGACTGGGATATGACCAAATCTAATTGATTCCACTTAGTGGCGCTCTTGTTTCACGTTTCAAACAAGTGTTCAGCTAATTGTGCACAGAGAACATCTTAACGCTTTGTGACGGAGCCTTAACCAGGAGAGCGCTCCGTGCGCTCTGCCGCTCTGGAGCCAGAGCGAGAGGCGCCGGTCGGGGAATGTCAGGGCAGCTACAGGTGCTCCGTCACACGCTTCTGTCTGTAACAGCAGCGGAGACGATAAACAGCCCGGCAACAGTCACCGTTCTTTTTGCGCTCGATCATGACATTTGTGGTAGAAAGTACGATAGATGCAAGCGCAAAGGCGACTGCTGTCTGACTCTTCATTACCCGCCGTGCTGTTGTTGCCAGTGTGAAGTGCACAAAGCTGGTGTAGCTTAGCCCCGACCAGGGACGGCGGGGGAGCTGCTGATTGGCCCTTCGGAGGTCCACTTTCCCCACGGGCCACACTAATATTATACTTTCATATTAAGGTGCGGGCCACAAAATATTGTACTGCGGGCCGCACTTGGCCCCTGGGCCGCGAGTCTGAGACCCCTGATGTAAAGAAATGAAGACAAGAAAAGGAAACGTACAGAAGAGAACGGGAGGAACAGGAAGAGGGAAAAGTAGGAGTTTGTTTTAGTGTTTTTCAAATTCAAACAGGTTTATACGTTTTACTGGTGCCACATGTTCATCCCACACTTTTTCTGCTGCAGTTCGTCTGAAGGGAAAATATTAAAGAAATGACCCGACTCCATCACCACAGAGTCTGACCCTGAACCCCGAGTCTGACCCTGAACCCCCGAGTCTGACCCTGAACCCCCGAGTCTGACCCTGAACCCCCGAGTCTGACCCTGAACCCCCGAGTCTGACCCTGAACCCCTGAGTCTGAGCCTGAACCCCTGAGTCTGACCCTGAACCCCTGAGACTGACCCTGAACCCCTGAGTCTGAGCCTGAACCCCTGAGTCTGACCCTGAACCCCTGAGACTGACCCTGAACCCCTGAGACTGACCCTGAACCCCTGAGTCTGAGCCTGAACCCCTGAGTCTGACCCTGAACCCGAGTCTGACCCTGAACCACAGAGTCTGAGCCTGAACCCCTGAGTCTGAGCCTGAACCCCTGAGTCTGACCCTGAACCCCCGAGTCTGACCCTGAACCCCTGAGTCTGAGCCTGAACCCCTGAGTCTGACCCTGAACCCGAGTCTGACCCTGAACCCCTGAGACTGACCCTGAACCCCTGAGTCTGACCCTGAACCCCTGAGTCTGAGCCTGAACCCCTGAGTCTGACCCTGAACCCGAGTCTGACCCTGAACCCCTGAGACTGACCCTGAACCCCTGAGTCTGACCCTGAACCCCTGAGACTGACCCTGAACCCCTGAGTCTGACCCTGAAC